>CCAG010011529.1:0-28860 GCA_001077435.1 Glossina morsitans morsitans | reverse complement strand
CTGAAACAACGCGAATTAGAAATGAAGGAAAGAATAGCAATGCGCGAATTAGAAATAAAAGAGAAAATCGCTCTAAAAGAATTAGAAGTACATCATAAAACTCAATTTACTTTGAATATGTGAGCAGCAAAAGTTTCTTTCAACATGAAAAAAGTACTTATACAAAAATTATACAAAGTTTTTTAAAGTTGTGTTTATTATTTAAAAAATGTTGCGCTAAACTTATGTACACAAAATAAATGTATGCAGCATTTATCGGTTTGATTTGGCAACACGTTCCAATTCGTCTTTTTTCTTAATAGCATACGAATTCGAGGAGCCCTGGAATGAGAGAGAATTACACAAATTAAATTTTCAAGCAGAACATATTTAGGTGTAGTTTTATGTTCCTCGTGCATTTGAAAAATCTTTTAAATAATTTCAAACGCTAGGATATATAAAACTTTCTATTTGATCTCGTCCATAAGCGAGGCCATGTTGTTACATTCTCATACACACAACATGGCATTAGAGAGGACTACAAATTAAGCACTCTCCGCTAAAAATAAATGTAGTTTTACGTTTCTCGAGCAACAATTGGATAGTACTAGACGCTTCAAATTATTGCTAGGATAATAAAACCAAAGTTCCTTCCTTCTTCGTTTAGTCTACAAGCGAGGCAAAGCAATTTGGAAAAACATTGCATAGCATTAAAGTAGACTTCAAAATTTAGAAGAATAAAAGCGATATTTACTAACCTTAGCAGCATTAATTAATTCATCAGCTAAACACTCGGCAATAGTCTTAATATTTCTGAAAGCAGCTTCACGGGCACCAGTGCATAATAACCAAATTGCCTGAAATGCATGATTAAAACGTATTAGATCTTAGCATAAATGAGGTGTTTATTTCAAAGGAATGGTAGAATATGACAAGCAGCTTAAAACCGAACCTTCTAGTAATGCTTGCTTTCCATTTGCTTGTTTTTTCAAATTTAAAGAAAATTTCACAAATACTTATGGTAATATTGGAAAAAATGCTGCGAGCAAGTAAGTATTCCATAATATGTAAACCGATACATGTACTATATCTATGACCTGACCGTAATAATGAAGAAAAAATTAATATTTTCATCCACTAGATATCAAAGTCTATCAATTCTAGCAATCAATAATTTTTACCCCACACAATGCGGCTACATGGCTAATTTCAGTATGACCTTGTTTTAGTCGTTTCCATTATTCACGGTAAATAAGTAATGTAATTATCAAACGTACGGTAATCCCTTACCAGACCATATTTCTCTAGGATTCCAATAAGTTTTCTCTAACTGTAAACTACAATGCAATACAATACCCGTGTGATGAACTGTGATGTTGTTTCATACACTAAAGACCATTCATAATAGGTGCAATAATGCTACGGATTAAACATGAATTTTATTCTTGCCTGGTGTTATAGTCTTTCGTATACTTTGTATGCAAATAGGAAAGATATTGTCCCAGGCCATTAGGAAGTTTTTGATTGAATGACAAGTACTTACTTGGTTAACACGTCTCAAAGGCGACACATCAACAGCTTGACGGCGTACGGTACCGGCACGACCTATACGCGTGGAATCTTCACGGGGACCCGAATTAATAATGGCGCTAACAAGAATCTGCAACATAAAGTTTGATTGGTTTGATTAATTGAGTCGTTAATTGATAACGTCTTTCCATGTTCTATGTGTAATTACTACAATTTATTGCCAAATGCTTTTAATGCGCATGCATTTGAACTCTTAAGTAATGCAATTAATTTACGTCTCGATCTACCTATTAAAGAATTGGTTTACACTTTATGTATTCATTTTTAATAGTTTAGCACAAGACGTTTTTGAAAAATATTGACAAAAAAATGTTACCTGCAAAGGATTCTCCCCGGTTAGCAAATGAATGATTTCGAAAGAATGCTTAACGATACGACATGCCATAAGCTTTTTTACCATTATTGCGGCCTTTCATCATTAGTGAACACGTTAGGCGTTCTACAATTTGGACATTGGGCTTTACGAAATCGTTTGGCAGCATAACGACCAGCAGAATGGGGTAAATAACGTGCAAACTTCTCCTTAACAGAAATATAATCTTCCAACGAGATATCATTTACAGAAACGTCATCACAAGACCAGCGACCGAATAGTTTAATTTCTGGCAACTCTGTTGTGGTCATCATGTTGGTTTCCATTAGAGTTTCAGCACCCTCCGTCTCAATGGGCGGCTGCTCCTCGAATGTTTCCGTAACATTTTCCATAACTTCAGCCATCCTGCAATGGCAATGCAAAAATGTTTATTTAGTAGTCCTAGATCAAGTTTTAAACACTACGCAATATATATAAAATATGTTGATTTTTGAACTTTATTAAGGAGTTTATCTTTTAGCCGATATCCTTAAGAGGAATAGTAAATCATATATTTTGATGTTGTCCAGTTGAATATCAAAGAGGGTGTAATATTAAACCTTTTTGATTTTAGTTTTGGACTTGCAATACCACACGTGCACCTTTCTTAGTTCAATATACATATTTTGACATTTGTATTGCACTCACATAACCTCAAACAATTTTGCAGCTTTACAGTTTTTGTAAATAGTTTTGTTTTTATTTCGGCAAAGTTATAGAGAAGATAAAGCCGTAAATACCATTTTTTGTTGCATTATCTTAAAATCTGTGCTTCTAATTTACTTACTTTTTCTTTTGGAAAAACTACCGTCGATCCAAACAGAAATAGCGTTCGCAATAAAAAGAACATATTTCTTAAATGCTGCCAGATTCGTCACAGCGCCTTTTCCGGTTAAGAAACGCAGAATGACAAAAAATAATAATACAACAAAGACAAAGAGACAGAGTTGTACTTTTTCCATAAATAAAGTGCTTTTAGTACAAAATCATTTAATTTTCTATCCATATGTACTAATAACGGATTAAAACATTTCTAGGCCGGATTCTTGTGTTTAATTATTATTAATTAAATAACATTTGCATCAATCATCTGGGAAGGGAGTGATAGGTACATTAATTTTTTATTCCGATCGTAAAAATCAATAGTGATTCGCAAATTTCTGAATAAAACTATACACAACTTTTTAATTGGCATACAATTACATGTTGATTAGCGAATGCCCATCCATTCGCCGTTTGTTGTTCGAGATTTCATTGAAAGCTAAATTAAACTACATCAGGTGATAATCAACAACTTGACCTAAGTATATAAATAAAACACTTGAAGAATTCGGTGCAAATAAAACAAAAAGAAGTTACATAGACAGTTTTTGTTTATCTTACGCTAATGTACGCTTTAGAATTTTGGGTTTATGGATATAAAGAAATGAAATTTCCCTTTTTGGCCCTAAATCGACAAAAATTAAATTTTATTTTTTTTTGCCAAAAATGTAAATGGTAACATTGTCCTAAATCGAAAAAAGTGAAGCTGAAAGTTTTCCTTTTTGCATGATATGCATTATTGTGTAAGAAATGAAAGATCGGACGTAAAGACCATTTGTTTTAAAGTTCATCAAATACTTTTATTCTCATGGTCGTGCAAATACATTTGCTCAAACGATGTCGCAAAAACATTGTCCACTTTTTTATTAATTTCCTTATTAGTTTTTCACATTTACATTGATTTCTTTATTTTTGATTCTCAAGACATATGTTTATGTTTACATATTCCTGTACAACAATATGGTAGCGCATCTGCTCGTTGTGTTATTACTTGTGAGTTTTTAACCCGAAAACGAGAATGACGCCTGCATCAAGATTTGCAAATCTGGGCACCGATTATATATGGCGTTAACTAGGTTGCATTTTCGAGTTTCGACCTTTTTAGCTGTATGTATGCACAAGAGGTGTGAGACACACTCGCTCAAAACTGTCAAATCAAGGGTAAGCAAAATTGCTCACGCTTTTCGGTAATATTCGTTGTTTAAAGCGAAATTGGCGGAGTTTTCATGAAAATTAGTCAATTTCCCAAGAAACAAAATTCTAAAGAAAAGGGAAAATCAAGTATACATTTATGGCGCGTTACCTGCATCATCCAGCTTGCGACTAGTTGAAAGATTAAGAACAATTGGCAGAAATTTAGCGGAAAAACGCATTAAAAATATCTCGATGGATTTTTGGTAATGGGAACTTGCTTGTAAAAGTATATATAAGGAGAATATTTGCGGAAGGCAAAGTCGCCTGAAAAGTGAGTCGAAAATTGAGTCAAGAGTGTTGAGTGATAATATGAAAGGGAATTAAAACGTTGTAAATATAAATTCCTGAACATTATTTGTAAATAGATTTCCTTAGAATTGTAAATAAAGCCTAGGTTTGAAAAGGAGATGAATAATAACGAGAGACGGTTTACGTTACAATATATATATTGTTACACGTAGATTTCGCGTGTCAAAAGAGGCTTTTAAGCACGTTTCAGGAAAAACTGGTGTGAGTAATGCATGCCTCCTGTGATCAGATTAGCCCTTACTTACCAGCTTACTAACAGTAAATGAAGATTGCAATATTCCTGATATGTATTGAAGTAATTGAATGCGTAGACGGAACCCGCACTCATTCTCGTAAGTCCATACAAAATGAAGAACGTTTCATGAACCAAAAAGGCAAGCATAGTTTGAATGGACTGGCGGTGTGTTAATCTACATATACAAATGTTTTTGCGCATACACATGTCAATATTTTATTTGTAAGGTTTGCGACCATATAGAAATTATGGCAGCAAACTCTTGATTTCCTGGATCAAGACGAGCTGATTTTGACGACGGTGTCTACTTTTCGCAAGAGACCTCGCAATTGAGGCGAATAAGTGAAGAAATAATAACCGGCATATCTGCTGCACGTTCAAATTGAATTGTATTGAATTAAAAGATATAAAGAATAAATCCGCTTTAAGATGTTTTGTGAAAATTAAAAAGTTTGCTTTTACTTATAAAATACATAACTAGAAATGATTTTGCAATTAATCTTAAAACATTTCATATTCTTTATAGGTAAATTCATATATTAATGTATAAATGTAATATCGTATAAAGTCCATAGTTCAAGTTTACAATTCAAAGTTTTCTTTAGAGATGAAAATGAGAAATTATATGAATTATATGAAATTATTTTATTTCATTATATTTTACCAAAAATTTTACATAATTTTGTTTTTATTTACGTTTGTATGATTTTGTTACTAATTGTGTGATTGTAAGCAAAACAAACGTCAAAACTGCCTCTTATTTTCCCATCATTTTTTCGAAATAAATTTCAAATGACATAAGTCATATATGACTCTCATACAAATGATACCCAAGGTACGCCTAAAAATTTATTTTCTTTTTTTGATAATACATTCCGTTCCACAAAAGCGGCTGAGTTCCACAAAAGCGGCTGTGAGTTCCACAAAGGCGGCTGTGAGTTCCACAAAAGCGGCTGTGAATTCCGCAAAAACGACGAAAGCTAGTTGAATAAACAACACACAATTAATATAACAAAAATAGCAAGTTTTGCATCATAATTTTATAGGGCTTAGCAAGTCATACATTTTTATTAATGTAAGTGCGTAACTCTAATATTGGAATCACTATATAGCTTTTACCGACCCGCGTAGCACGTGCCATGTGTATCTACACTTGACATGCGCATTTGCGCAAACAAGTGATACAAATCGAATAGAACATATTTAATAAAAATTTTGCAATCATAAGTAAATGTTCATTGTTTCTTATTTTACTGCAAATATTAGGCAAATGGCATTAAAATTGGTCAACAACATTCCCCGACGTATCCAGCACTGCCCGGAACTGGAAATCAAGCTGGGTCAGCAAGTAGTGGCTGCTGTTACGAGCAACTTGCTGGATGTTAACTTACACCAAACCTATCTATTTTTTACAACAAAACCAAACATTCTCTTCACATATTCTATATCTCTTTGCGGCAGGAGGGTGCTTTTGCTTAAAAGTTGGAAAAATTTCTTAAAAGTTAGCAAAGTTTCTTAAAAATTTAATACACACTCAGCATGAGTTGTTGCGGTATTAAAAAACTTTTCCATTCCATTATTTTCCCATATTCAAAATAATTAACAATTAAATCAAAAATAAAAATGCATTCTTTACTGGTTTTAAACGGTATATTAAAGTGAGTTTTGTCGTTTTTAGCTTCCAAGGCCTTGTATATTTAAACTAAAAAGAAATGTAATATATACCACACCGTAACTTCGGTCGTATCTATACTGCATAATAAAGGTTTATCGAACAGGTAATTTCGTTTAAGTAAAGTGGTTTATGTGCCAACTTCTAATTGTAAGTGAAATATGCCTTTCAAATGAGAGGTAGTTAACTAAAAAATAGATAATCGATGTGACTCAGGGGGTAAGCACGTAACTGAAAGTTAGTTTTGACTTTCGCATTCAGCCCTTTAATAAAAACAGCTTTAAACGAAAGCAAGTGTTATATTTTTCGTAAGTGATCAGGCACCAGGATTTGCAAATTAACTATCAATGCTTTAATCGATTTCTTCGAAAGTTTTAAGTTCTATAAATATCTTTCTACTGCTTAGGTTCTCTAGTTATCTATTCCAAGGACCCTAAACCTCAGTTCAGGAATATCCAGACGGCATGTAAACTCAACCAAACCGAAGAAGTAGAACGTATATGTTGCGAATCAACGACTCTCAGCTTCTTAATAATATTCTACAGGAAGTAGAGCTAACTGGTTAATTATCGTTAATTATTTTGTGCGACAGATTCGAATTTGCCCCATATTTTGTGTTGAATTTATATAGCGATAATTTCGGTTCTTTCGAGCACATTATTAAAAGTTGCTTTTGCTGGTAAAAGAGCAATTTCCTACTACATACCGAATTAGTTGAAGAAGTA
The DNA here is from genome assembly GCA_001077435.1 of Glossina morsitans morsitans. Lineage (NCBI taxonomy): Eukaryota > Metazoa > Arthropoda > Insecta > Diptera > Glossinidae > Glossina > Glossina morsitans. The sequence goes on along the minus strand of CCAG010011529.1, from coordinate 21,982 downwards.
GAAAAACGAAATCGTTCACAATATTTTACTACCAGGCTAGAGTTGCGTGTCCATGAGAGTTGTATGGAGCCAATCACACGCGTTGCTTTGACATGGATTCGAACAACAACTCGGAACATTTCCTTTAAGACACGCAATGCAATGACAATTGCGCAGTAGGTCGTTATTGTTCGAAACATTGTCCCCATTTGGCTCGTGTGACTCATGGAAGAGGACAATGCGAGCGCGAGCCGTTCGTACATAAAACTATTTGCTTAGGTGCAATAAACGTAGTCTCATATCATATCTTGGTCGCAGTGAAGAACTTCGCGACCGTGGTTCTACCCAAAGAGTTTATTGGGGAAAGCAGCGTGAATGTTAATCCGCTTTCAGACTTTAGAACACTTATAAGGTAACACGTCTTAAGTTTATATAAAGGAATTTTTTTTTAAGTATTTACGCCACCATTATCTTAAGATCAACCCAGTTTTTTATATCTACAACAATTTTGAAATTCGTAGCTTTATTATTAGAAGTGTCGCATTAAACGGTAAAAATGGCCGCATAGAAACGCAAATTAATACATACGTGTACCATAGGGATGTTTGTAATGAGAGGCGTAATTATTGCAAATAATATCTTTCGTATAATTACATCCTACACATTAATTTACTTGAATTGTATTTAATCAGATATTAAAGCAATTCTGTGGAAATGTTTGAAATTCAATAATTATTGTTTTCTAATAACATTTACGTTTGTAATTAAAATATTTCTTTAATTAATGCTTTCAAATTAATTAAAATTAATCAACAAAAATTTTGTTTGTTGGATTTCTTTAAATTGATTTATTGAAAACAATAGTGAAACCAATTATCGATTGGTGATAATGGTGGGCTCGTACATCATTCTTTACAAACACACTCACATTCGATGAAAATTTTGCCCAACTGTTTAAATTTGGCTTACGTCTATATGGGAGGAAGGTTTTTTTTTTTTTTAGGAAGGTTTTATATTCGTTTGCTTCTTTAAAGTTTACGTCATATTATCCGTCATAGTAAGGGAGGAAGATGGGAATATGTCTTGCACTTTATTGTATGCACTTCGTTGATGGCATTACCAAAGTTTATCGAATAGTGCCTTTTTTGGTCTTATAACGACTTATCAAACTAAGACGATATATGGGAATTTGTCGAACGGTTTTCAATATCGTTCGTCCTTAGGCCAAGACACTTGGTTGCACGAAATTTCATCAACATATCTCGAAGAAAGGGACCTGTAAGTTGAATACTAGAAAATAAAACGGACGGACGGACAAACAAGCTTAAATCGATTCCGAAAGTAACTTTGAATAGATCGGTATGAGAAAAAATGGTTCTATCTGAAGTTCTTACATAGTTCACAAAAAGAAATGAAAACCAAAACCAGTTGGCACATCAGCAAAAATGCTAAGCGTCCATTACCAAAAATTATGAATAAGCAATTTTGTACAATTTTCGTTGTAGTTGTAGTAGTTGTAGTTGTAATATCTTGGCACATAAGAACTCAAATCGTCTTTTTGTTGAATAGTGATGCTCTTGGCCGAAGCAATTTTGGCAATTGAAAGAGTCTAAGGCAAACCCCAAACAGCCGAGCAGTTTTGGGAAACAAGTGCACAAGTTCGCCCCCTCTACCTTTTCACTCCAATGGATTCATAGGGAATCCTCCTTCCCATTCAATTATCCACTTAAAATATTAAACCTCATTACAAAACCATTAGCATTAATTTGTTCTAACGAAGTTACGTAATAAGAATGGAAAACATATACTGCACATATATAGTCACTAAGTGCAGCCCAGTCGCCATTGAATTTAATTTCGTTTTTGTTCAAATACACTGTTCTTTTTATAATTTCTAAAGAATGAGTTGTTTATTATTTGTGGTCTTTTGGCTGGGAGGGTTCGAAAGAGGAGCACAGTTGGTTTAGGGCGGATAGTCATTACATGAAGAAGTTGATGTTTACCGGCGATGAGCGCTTGGTATATACACAACATTTATATTGTTTGTAGAATAGTTGCACTCTCCGCGGATTGAATTCGTAGATTGCCTGAGTGGTTTTCGACAGAATGTTGTCCGATTCCCGATCTAAAACAACCGCCAATTGCTTCAATGATGTTGGAGATAGAAATCTGCTCCTCACCCTCTGCTTTAAAACTTCCCGATAGCCGTTCAATTAACTTGAGATGTGGCCTCTGCTTTGAACCTCCGCCACAACGGTTCACTTATCTTGAGATCTGGCATTTATGCTTACTAGGGAAGATTTATATATAGAAACACTTTAGGACTAATTCGGAAAGTGTCTTTAAGTAGTAACCTTGGAAAGCTATTGCCCTATCAATTTATATGTGAGATGAGTTATCCACTAATTCTGGCCAGTAAACAACGTGAAAGGATTATAGCAACTTTCGAATGGATTTGAGAAATACGTTTTCATAATGCTAAAGGGAAAACCTTTCATTACGAAAACTAATATCATTAGGTTTCGTGATTTTGAAGAGAGTTTCGAAAAGTCTATTTGAAAAGTGGTTTTGCACTTTTGTTTCCAATAACGATACTGTATACCATATGTACTGTACATACCAAATGACAGCCGCCATTTTCTCCACCTTTATCTTCTTTAGCTTTTCACATCAGAAACGTCCTTCATAAGTGTATCAAATAGCAGAGCTTAAACAGTAGAATGGAATGGAGTGAAGTAGGATGCGATAACCTAAAGAAACCATACTTTTTCCCTGAGCCACTCACTATCTATTAAAGGGTGTGTTGGTTTGGCTTTAGAAAATGTCGATGTTTTTATATATTAAAACCTTATGGAACAACGTCCCGTATAAATATCAAAATTGTAGAAAAATCCTTGGCTCGAGCTGGCAAATTTTCGACTTTGATCTGTGGGTGTTTATAAGTGAATATTTAATTTCAAACATACTTGTTTTCATTAATTTTGAGAAAAGTCCGATTTTTGAATTTTTGTAAAATTGTTGGCGTATCGATGAAACAATTTGTGTAAAAGAATATATTAACGATTTTTTTTTTTTTACTTTTGAACCCTTCTGTCTATAGTGAAAAAGAACGGAAATATTTGGTTTCTATGAACAATATTTTAAAGGCGTATTTATGATTCTACGCAGTAAGATTGATCGAGGGATAAGCATAGCCAAGTGTATGCTTATATACAGGTCTCCTTCGTGTAATACGGTTACTTCGTATCACATTGTATTGAAAACGTGTTGCACGAAGCTTTTCTATTTATTTATTAAATTAGACAATGCTGCAGAATGGTAGTGTGCATTCTGTCGTATCGACATTCGTTTAATTTCATATCGAAGCCGTGTTATACGTGAATACACGTGAAAAGACATAAAACAAGGCAATTTGTACCCTGTTATATGGAAACCAAACCTTAACCTGTAAAATTTTATGATAGCTTAAATTTCATTCCAAACATACATTCAAACGCAAAAGTAGGTAAATTTCAAATTTCTATAGAAAAATTGTGAAATTCAATATTACGATGAAATACATAACGATGACCACAAAATTATTTTTCATCAAATGTTATAGCACTTAAAAAACCCACCGGGGGACATATTTGATATTTTGAAATCGTCTTATATCAAAACCGTTTTAGAAGATACGCAAATTGTTTATCGTGTTGTATCGAAAGAGTCCTTAATGAGTACCGTGTTATGCGAGGGAAGCCTGTATTTGTATATGTAAAAGCAGCTACGTGTTGTAGCGTCTTAGCGGAGAAACTTCAAAGTAAAGAAAGTTTTTTTCGAACGGGATTTTGTGTATACCATTTAGATTCTTATAGAGAACCATGAAGTTGGGGACCTATATTAAAAGGAATTTGCTCGACAATGATTCAACAGAAATCTTACGTTTCCAAAGCACAATCGAAAAATTTTTCACAAGAATTCATACAGTTTTGAAAGTTTACTTATACTGGCGTCGATAGTTTTGGGATTGGATGGATATGCCGACATTTGACATTGCAATATGTTGAAACTTGAAAAGTGTAAAAAGAGATTTTTAATTTTCGAATTTTTGCTTAATCCAAAAATCATATGTTTATAGAATTTTCGAACTTGACTTGTATGCGTATCTGCCGTAACTAAAAACTATATCTAGGTTAAAGAACACAAATGCAATGCTTACTCTATTATTCTTAAATATTAACTCGTTTCGTTACTTTGTTGATAATTTGTCTTATCAGCGTTTTTCTTTGTTACCTATCATTGCGGAACTGAAAAATCATTTCATCAGTCAATATGTAACTTCCAGAAATAAAGATCAAAAATCATTTAAAATTATTTTTATTGCGTAAAAGATTCTAACGTAACGTATTCTTTCGAACAATTCAATTCAATTATCTACACATAGTTTTCTTTTATTAAAATACTTAAGTTAGAAGAAAATAAAATAAAAATCAAATACACATAAAAATAATTTAATTATTCATATTTCAAGACATTATCAATTTCTTATAGGACACGGTAAAGTGAAGTTTGAAATGTTGAACGTAGTTTTCTCCGAAACATTTTTACACTTAACTTATCGCCCATTTGTTCACATTTTTTATCCGATTGCCTTGTAATTTCAACTGCAGATTCAGAATAAAACTCTCTAGCGATAATTTTTCTAAATTCAGTCGGATTTTCTATCGATTTTTTTCCAGAAGAAGCTCTTTGTCGTAATTTCTACTCCTAGAAGCAAAATTGTGACCTGTAGAATTCGTTTAATAGATTTTAAGCAAAAAAAAAAAAAAAAATTATTTTCCAAAAGCCACCACGCCTCCATTTCGTTCTTAAAAGATGAGAAAAAAAACATTTTAGTTCCATATATAAAACAATAAGCAACGAATACCATAAATGTAATAATAATTATAAATAATATAACAACAACAATAATAAAAAATATGTAAATAAATAAAAAATGAAATAAATTATTTTCTTTTTATTTATACAAATACCTTCAAAAGGCAAATTCGTCACATAGTAGTAAATATATACGCGTATATAGCCAACTGCTTTTGTTCACGGTAGATAAGTTAGTTAGAAGACCGTGCAAAAAAAAATCGTGTAGAAAAGTACCCAAGACATACGATAAATTTGAGAATATGTCTTACAACTTTAAAAAATCGTGTGAGATAAAAAGACTTTAAACCGTGCAAAAAAAGTAATAATGAAATCAATATTACACATTTAAGAAACAAAAACATTTCAATTCTATTATAAAAAAAATATTAATGTACAGTGAAAGTTCAGTCCGTAAGTATGACATATAAAAATTGTATTTAAAATTAGGAATAATAATCAATTTTGCAACTATTCATCGCTACTTGATAAGAAGCGTGCACGTTTATTACAGGCTGGACCAAAAAGGCTATCGTCAGCAGGTGTCTCAGATATGTCAGATATGTCTAGTACAGCTATCAGATTTGATTCAAGTAATTTTTTGGGTTTTTGTTGTTATAATAGCAGTCCGACTTCTCACCACGGTACTGCCTGGATTGTATTTTGTTGCTGTATGCATAAGTTTCTGTAAGACACTGATAAAATTAGAATAAAAAAAATTATATTTTTTTTTGAGATTCGTTCTAAAACAAAATATTCATGTAAAAAAGTGTATTTATTCGTGTGGGTTAAAGGTGTTATTTCAAAACCAAGCGAAAAATAAAACCGTGTAAAAAAAGTGATAATATTTTAAATATAGAAATTTAGCTTTGATTTCGGCTCAAACTAAATATAATTTGAATCTTGATTTCTTTATAATGTGTTTGACCGCATTTCTAAGCAATTAATAGCATGCGAATCGTTTCTTGTTTATTGATTTGACACGAAATGCTCACGAGGTAATGTATATTCTTCTTTTTTTTTTTGTTTTTTACTACGCTTCTCAATGAGTGTATGAATAAAAGTATTTCTTATCGCTTAAGAACCTAATTATTCTTATAGGGCACCCTTGACAATTGTTAAGCATCTTTTTTCGTATTACTTTTTAAGCTTAACATTAATACGTCTGGAATATTGTTGCAAATCTACCCAAACTCAAAGCTTTGCTATGATCACCTAGTCCTTATGAATAGATGATAAACTGATTTATTAAGGGGTAACAAAATTTCCAACGTAAGGCTCTTAATATCCTAATTTAGTCGCTAATGTGAGTGAAAAGCTTGGAAAGACTTCTCCTTTGTTTGCATGTAACGCTCATTTAAACTCTTCCTAGGTTACCCATTTTTTTTGTTCTAACCCAAGATTTCGGTTATGTGGTTACAAAGAGACAAGTCCAAGAAGCGATTTATTGAAAACGCAATCCCCTGAGAGAAGACTACGATAGTGGAAAACCCCCCGCGTGCAATTTTTACTATTCGTGTTAATAAAATTTGAATTTTTTTTGATGATTTTTTTTTTGTTTTGATAATTGATTTATCATCTTTTTAACAACAATTATGGCACAGAAGTGTCTTGCTATTATGCCAAGCAAAATTGTTGATAAGTAAACTTCACGTTTAGATCTAAAAACGATAGGATCTTTGAAAATGAAAATTTACTTTGATTTTTTTTTGAATTTTTCATTGAGTTTTAGATTAGTATTTGCATAGTATGTGTTAAATAATACCTTTAGGAACTTCCTCACAATTGTCATCGTCGTGCAGGCGATTGATTGCCTTTGTGCTTCTTCGCCATTTGTTTATTAATAAATATTGTATTTACGTGAACATCTTATCATTGTAAGCGAATGAAAGAAAGGTTTTAAAGCGCATTCGTTTCTTACGAATAAGTAAGTCATACTTATAATCAGAGCTGAAATATATTTTATTAAATATTGAACGGTTTAAACGATTTTGAACCTCAATAATTGCAACACGTTCCATTTATTAATAATATTTTCTTCGTCCGATTATTTATTCATTTTGGAAAAAATTAGAAAAATACTAAAATGTGTATAATATATACAAACATATAAAATAATCAAAGTAAAAAAATGTGTTGTAAGGGTGTAAGGGTATAAACCTGTGTATGTTGTACTTTTGCATTCGGTAAACACTTTTACAGAAAAAAAAAAAGAAAAAAAAATGTGAACAGTTAAAGACGTAAGTCCATTACGCCTTTAAAAAAAGTAAATTAAATTAAAATAGTGTGATATAATTACAAGTAATTAACAACATTCGTTCTTAATTGTTCTTCAAAACCAACAATCTTAAATAGTTGTAAATAACAAACTTTGTAAACATTACATAACATTGAATAGATTACAACGACAAACATAGCGAAAATAATGATTCACATATTTGCACGTAAGTTTGCTGATTTTTCCCTTTCTAATGGATACACAAGACTTAAATATTAAAAAAACTTACCTGGAGGTTAAGAAATGATCTAAATTTTTTTTTTTTTTTTTTTTTTTGAACTCTTACGACTTTTACAACTTTTTTTCAATTTTCTATGGTATGTAGTGTGGTAAACTCAAATTAAAAGCAAAGGTGATATTTGAAATGTTAAGCTTTAAAGTGGAGCCTAGAGAGGTGACTGGCTTAACGATCAGAGTGTTAGATCAATAGATTTATTATGAACTGTTTGATTCTAGGAGTATATAAAAAGTTTGCTTTTACTTTCATGCCTTCGGCAGAAATCTCTTATTTTGTATAAAACAAAGCTTCGATGAGAATATTCATCGCGAGGAGACATGTTCATGGGTGCTTCGAAAATGTAGATGGACTGGTGCTCCAAGTTAAGAAAGATTTTCGTGCAAATATTAAGTCTCTTTTGCCATAACAATGCCGTGCGAGGCTATCTGTTCCGCTCAGCTGTTCAAACTTGGCGTTTAAGTCAAGTCTCCTTACTACACTGATGTTCAAAAATTATTTAAATCAATATGCGAGAATATCTCGCTATGGTTCTTCTCTAGATAAGTACATAAGAACATTGTTTTTTGTAGGCAACGTCTGAAATCGTATGAATTTTTTCGGTTTATTTGCGTGTTTGTTCGCATGCGTAGTTGAGTAGGTAAGAATGGCGTTTAGCAAGACCATGCTCGCGGGTTCTAATCTCAAGTGTGATAGAGTTTGCTTCGGCCGCAGCTATAGGGTGCGCAGTCGGGAAAGGCATAATACTCAACGATTGCGCATATGGCGCATATGGCGCATATGCGCAAGGCTTTGGCTACCACTGCTCTATCTATTCCGCTTTCTTCTTTTGTTTTTGGTTGAAAAGAAGAACTTTTATGTCTTATGAAGTTTGAAGACGATTCGAATTCCCGCTGTTTAATTGTATAATTATTGGCGATGCATCTAAATTAGTTTTAATGGAAATTGAATTCTGCAACATTGACGGTTCTTTTATAGTTTGCCATGTTAAAATGTCTAGAAAATGATAAGTAAGATCTAACCTTGAAAGCTGTAACGACAGTGAAGTTTGATATTTTTTTTAATGGATTTAATAGTATATGTTTAAAGATAGCTGCATGGCCGGTTTATTATAATTATTTCAGGTTATTTTGTGAGCTTTATTTAACCGTTTGAGTCCCAGACGGTTTTCAAAAAACACTGTCTAAAAAGCGCGATCGCGCTGCTTGGGATTCTTCGACAGCTTTTTTTCAAAACTGTCTGGGTTTTCTCGACTTGAAATCTGAACAGCGCGATCGCGTTGCTTGGTACTCAAATGGTTAAATATGAACAGAAGCGAAGTTCATCGCCACTCTCTAAAAAAGTAGGAAAAAGGAATGACTTAGAGTTGCTGCACAAAGACTCGTGCTTGACATGATATACTAACCAACATGTTTAAGAGCGCAAAAAAAAATAAATGTGCTTAAGAGAATAGAATTCAACATAATCCGCAAGAAAACGAAAAAATTTAGATAAAGAAAATGACATTGTTGCCGATTGCACGATACTCTTATCGGAGACAATGCTTCGATTGATTTTGACATCGATATCTTTAACCGTCAACAACAGTTTCTACAGTTATGGGCCATGGAAAATAAATATGGGAGCTGAAACTTGGCATAGATCTTCCTTGATCAATTAAAACAGTAGAGGTTAAAGAATGGACGTGATCGGTTTATATGCACGCCTGCAATATGGAAGAAATTGAAAGAAGCTCGGCAAAAAGGCCGATATTATTTTCCATATTTTGATCAAGAATTGAGGCTTCCTGCCTTCATCCTTTGCGACTTTAGCGATGTAACAAGGATTACAGATAGCGGTAGGACTAGGTATAAGAAAAATTTCGTCATTTCTAGTGTTAAGTAGATCTTCAATAAGAATGCTTATCTAAGCTGAACCTTTAGATAAATGGATTGATTTTTATACGACATGTCAGAACAACACTTCTTCTTGAATTATCAGCCGTTGACATCCATTTCTGGAATCATTTTTTTTCTTTTTCGTTTCTGTTGCTATGACCGAAGTGAGCCCACTCTGTAAGTGGTTATGTGAAATTAAATTAAGAAAATATCTTTCAACCTTCACCAGAAATTGCGGCAACACAATATAGGTTGAGGAGTAAAAGTGTTAATCTATTCCTATGCTTTAACATATATGTATGTTACGAACGCAATAACTAAGTGAAATTAACGCTCACGCCAGTCTTGCGTGGAGACAAGAAGACTTTTTTTATACATGTTGCAAAAGTCGCTCAATAGATGTCAAGTGCAATTTTCTGATTTGATGTTCGTTGACAAAACCATTTCTTGCATTTGGAAATGCATTGACGATTACAATTTTAATCGTATTTGCTCGAAGACGGCCTGCTCCTAATCACTATTACAAAAAGGCGGTCGTCTTTTATTTAATATCTCTCAACGATGTTTTTTATTGTTTTTTTTTTTTGTTAAAGCAACAAACATCTCATCTGCATACATATGTTAGATATCACTTTCTATATATCCGCTGCTCGTTTAGATAATTTTGTTTTTATATTGGTTTTGGCTTTGCTTCTTAATTTCATAATTCATGTACGTCTCAGTATTATACTAATAATAACAGATTTTAGATTTGAAAATCGCTCATCGCACGACGTCATTATCTCACGTTTCCTAAGCGAAAATATTAATAATAAATAAGGAGCGTCACGTGTGTGAGAATGTGAATTATACACACACAAGCACCTTAATTTATGTAATTAAATGAAATTCGTAGTTTTTTTGTTGTTGTTTTTTCCTTTCGATTTGATCTTGAGCGTCACTTTGAACTGTTAGCGATAAGAACGACATCAGTCGTTTCAATGGTCAATGCTGTGCATATATATTTATGTACAGATTGCATTTCATAAATCTCAATAGGGAGGTTAACTATTACATAAACACTCGGGGGCTTAATAAGAACTGATAAGCAGCCCCTCACTTATCGTCTCTAACTCTTCGCCTCTCCAGCCTCCAATAGTTTTCAGATTGATTTCTATTAATTGCTAACCGCTTTTTTTTTTCGTTTTTTTTGGAATATCAAATTTCTACGTGATTGTCTTAGGTCATGAGAAAAACAAAAAGCAAAAAAAAAAAAAAATTGGGTAAACTTTTTAACTCGATTTAAACTAAATTTCTTAAGGAATTCCTTTTGCTTGTTTAGTTAGCTTCGATAAAAACTAACTTTCAAGACATGATGTTTTTCTTTCACTTTTGCCACACTTTCGATTCCCATGTAATGAGTAATAACAAAGATTTCCATTACAATGTGGTTGGAGTGATACTCACTCGTACGCATTGTTAAGAAAGACTGCGTTGTCTATATGCATTTGAAAGCAATAAAAACATTTATGAACATTCACGTTATGTGAAGTAATCCAAGTAAGTAATGTTTACCGCGTGCAATATAATGGCATAACTGGTTAACCAACTCACCTGAAGAAATAGAAATACAAGAAGAAGAAGAAGAAGAGGAGGAAAAGAAAAAAAATAAATAATCACAATAATAATAAATATAAAAACAAAACTAATAATAATTTCAAGTTTGTTTACCCAAACATCAACATATATTATGTTAAACTACAGACTTACTTACTTACTTACTTGCTTACTAGTTTATGCCTAAAGATATTTAAATAAGTTTTTAACGGTTTCAAATTGCTGCATACGCTTTTCTATTAAGATTTTCGGGAAATTTCTATACCTCACTAAAATCGCTTATAAAACGAAGGACGTTTAGTTTAGTTTTTTGATTTTTTTGTTTCCAAACATTAACATTATAAAACCTTAGTTTATAACATAGTATATATTTTAAACTAATTTTTTTCGATAAACGGTAAACTTTTTATTAATATATATGAACGAACGCAAACAAGTTTTATTTTTCAAAATTTTTATTATTTTTTTTTTCAAAGCGAGTAGCTAGCTATATTCTGCTATCTAGTCAACTTTTCTTTATTTATTTATTTTTTTTTTTTTGTTTTTAAACATTAAGAGACAGAAACAAAGAAGAAATGAAAAAAAAAACAGCAAAAGGAATTCTCAATTATTCTAAAAATATCTTAAAATAAAAATAATTTTTGCATTAGGTTCAATAACTCTAATGAGCTGATGATGGGTAGGTAAATAAAGTTCTTCAACGAATTGATTATAAAAAATTTAATTGCATTCGACTTTGGATTCATTTCACTTTCCGAAATGGACGAATCTAATATAAACGTGTTGTCAGTACAGTTGAGCGGTTGTTCGTTTTGCACCAATTAAAGTTAAAATATTTTAATATCCGCTAACAAATATTGGGATCTTATTTACAATGCGGCTTCGCGATGATGCGGTTCCTTTTCTTGGCGGGGCGTGCAGATTTCCTCATCAATGCAGTCAGCTAGTCAGGATGCTCAGTACACAACCAGTAGGTTAGCGAAATGCTAATGATCGTATAGTGTGATGGACGCTTAGCGTAGTTAAATTGTTTACTTCTCGTAGTTCAATGGGAAGTATGGAAAATCCACAATGCAAGTGTGAAATTACGAACATAATGACACGCGCATGCCGATAATTCTAAAGCATGCTATGAACTATGGAATTATACAAGGGTCATGTTGCTCGCTTACAAAGTCACGAATCTCCGGTCAAAGGTGACTGCATTGGTTGAACTGCAGATTGGTGCTTGCCAAGATCCTTTTAGGGGAACGCGTATATCTTTCAAGGCTGAAGGGTGGCCTCTTCAATTATACTAATTGCCAATGATTCTACCCATCCGATTAAGGTTCCACGCCAGGTGCAGACGTTAAACATCGATATAATAATGTGAACTAAGTCGGAAAAAATAGATCGATAACTCTTAAGAGAAATTTATTAGTGCCCGACAGGCGCTTCCTATCCTTTCATTGCATTTCATGATTAGTTTTTGAAAGTTTATCACTTCTATAGGGCCTTTTGAGACTGTAGCCAAATTAGTAGCGAAGGTAAAAACAGAAGAAGAAGACCCTCAGCCACTTTGATATGAAGAGATTATCAAACTGATTTTTGGAAATAAAAATTTTATTAGCATCTGGAATAAATGATAGGTTCGTATATGACAAACACGCTCACATATATACATTGTTATATGCACCGGTATACATTGGTTGATGCCATATTGCTAAAATTGATTACGCAAACAATGAATCCATAGTTACGTTTCGTGCAAGTGGGATGAAATTCATATTTGGTTAAACGGGTTTGTAAACGAGAATAATTGTGCCTTTGGCGGAAAGAAAACACACATCATGTTTCTAAACGATTTCTATGTGTATAAGCATAACTTTTGGGCATGCCGTGAAGTGTTTTTGGCATTTTGAGATAGCGTTGCAGTCGTCTTTAGTGGAGAATGCTAGAGAAGCATGATAAGTGATTTTTTGTTGTAAAAATTAAATGATTTTGACTTGGACGACACATGATTTTAAGTAAAAATTGGAATATGCCTCATACCTCGTGGCACTCCCAAAAAAGCTTATGAGAGCTTGCCTCAAAAAGCTATTGAACTACTTTGGGGTTATGTTGAAGCATTGGGTCACTCCAATAAACCATGAAGTCGCATGACCCAGGAACCATGACTTTATTCACCAAGTTTGTTCGTCTTATTTGTTATTGGGGAAAGAAGAGAGTGGAAAAGTAGTAAAAATTGCTGTTTTAAGGCTGAGTTTTTACAAAAGTTCGACAAATAAAACTTATATCTCTTATAAATCTCTTTGCATTTTCTTTATATCTCCCGGCTTGTCTGACGCGAATTAAAATTCTTATTCTATAGAGTACTCAGTTTTATGCTGCGTCTCGGCATCGTAAAAAACTTGAATAACAATCAGCCAAATATATGAAATCTATAGACAATCAATCATTGAGCTTACAAGGACTTAAAGAATATCTTATTCAAATCGGAAAGATGATATATTGACACTTATGTATTGAAGTATCAATAGTAACTTATCATATGTGCTTGTCCGTATGCCAAGTCTTCTTGCATTATACCGAAATATTGAATGCGCTTAAGGGATAATACCACTAATTGTTTACGGTATTTACGAAGCTATATATTGTACCCAAAATAATTGCAATCAAACTCTAAGTTAATTGCTTGGAAAATCCTTTTTGGAGTATTTAAAATCTCGCTTCTCCTCGCCTTTTTTGTTTTTATCAATTTCAGTTACTTTTGAAGAGTGTTTAAGTCAATAAAAAAAACATTAAAAAAAATTGCAAGATAACGTTACCTATAAAGCATACGAATTATCCTCTCACATATACTTACTTCCCTAATTGCTAAAGATTGGCGATAATGACAAATTTTCTTAAATTGTAATTGTACAGATATGTAAAGCTTGGTTTGTTTTTTTTAAATTAACCTCTGAATGATTTGAGTGACACAGTGACGGTCAGAACAAAGTGGCGAAAGGCAAAAAGATAAGGAAAGATGGTGGCTGAAGCCTAGAGGATGTATGTTCGATTAGTAAATAAGCGCTCACCTCTAGCTATGACTACTCTACCACACTAGAGATTAGAATCTTACCTACTCGCCCACTCATAGGGAGATTTTATATAACTGATAAAAGATATTAATGTAATTTAAAAATGTCGACCAATAATAGGGCCAATCAATTCGCGTATATAAGTGATAATGAAACTATGTATGTATTTATTGTAAATATTATGTATTAGGCTGTCTACAAAATATTGACCCAATTAATGGAAATAGTATAACTTAGTATCACGCATTTTCAATGCCTACGAGTATAAATTAAATATTGATATCTTAGACGTTAAGCAAACCGTTAGACTATCTATGATTTGCTGCAAGTGTAGCGTGTACAAGTTACAAATATAGCTCCCTTTGTGTACAGTTCTCCAATTTGTTCCATTTCGTTTGTGATTTTCCATTGTATTAATATGTATTTTTTTTCGCATTTGCTGTTCATAAAGTCTGTGTCATTTTTTAGGACATTTACGTGTTCGGAATGTAAGTAAATAAAAAATTTAAATAAAAATTGAATGTTTTTTTAAAGTGAAATAAATACAAATGCTTTTGAATTAACAATCACTACGATAAAAATGAATTTGCAATAAACGAGCGAAACAAAAAAGAAGTAATAATTTGAAATATCATAAAATTTCCCACAGTTCCGTTAGGATTTCAAATGGGCGGCATTATGCGTTTGTAAGCAAGATAATGAAAAAATGAGATAATAATGAACACGATAGTTACAAAAAAAAAAAATAAATAAATAAACAACAAGCGAAAGGCTTACATGTCACTTAAGTCGATTTTTATGCATAGTACCTTTAGTCAAAGTAAGGGATAAGTAATGGATAACATTGACCCAAAGATTTCGCATATAACTCAGAGAAAACTATTTAAAAATATCATTCCGGCATCTGATCTGAAGTTTTCGCAAAAATAATAGAGCTGATGGTTATGGAATATTTGGCCCAAGATAAATAGAACTTTTTTTAAACCTCTTTTTATATGCGAAAGTGAATTCCTGTATGTTTAGGAAGATGGGTTTGACTTAAATTTTTAACCGCATCAATCTGACTGGAATTTTCTGAACTTGATCGGGGTTTTCCCCCGATTTTAATATGACCTCTCACACTCAGGTGACATTTCCTATACGTGTGCACACACTGCAATGTTCAGAAAGAACCGAGCACACGAGTAGATAGAGTGTGGCCGAAGGCTGGAAAGTGCTCGGTTCATCGATCAGGGTTATTGTTTACCAATCGAACATTTACTATAGCCGTATGTATGATCTACCGCTTTGGGTATTGAATCCGAGTATACAGACTTAATAGTCGGGCTTCTTATTTCTTAAGCTATGTGTCTGTTAGGAATAACCGAATAGTCATTCCTTTTAATACTTGAACGAAACGTTCTTTTTTTTTTTTTAAATATATCTGCAACTAGCGATTGCTGCTGTGTAGCAATAACATAATATACATGCGGGTAACTGTAAATATTGCTAAAATGCCTTACGATTTATATACGAGTAATATTTAAAAAATTTTCAAACCAAAGCAATTGCAATATAAGTCCTTTCATCACAGGACGATTTATGCAATTTTTCAAAAGCTTGAAATGCCTATAGGAGACAGCGTTAAGTACGTCAATTATCGATTAGAATGAATAACTGAATCGATAAACATCAACTTCGAAAATCGTATAAAATTTGGGATCAATTAGAAATGTGAAGAAAATCTATAAAAACTTACCGCAGTATAAAACTACACATGCGGCATTTGGTTTATATGCTGATGGATTGAATAAAAATATCATTCATTTGTATCGAGTATAGATCAGATTGTATACGATCAAATTGGACAGGGTCAAAGCCGGATATAACTTTTTTTCTTGATTATTACATTTAAAGCCATTAGTTCTAGTATAAGTAAAACTCTCAATTCCATCTTCTTTAGAACGTCCACGTCAAGTTCAACTCAGTTCGTGGATTCGTCTAGAATCGTCAAGAAATGGTTTAACATGTATTTATGATGTCATGAAAATATAAATTGAAACGTGCACGATATGTGATGTACGATACAGATATACGATATTTACGATAAGGTATACGATGCATATCAAGCGAAAGAATCTATCTTTACTTTGACTTGTGCGTAAGTTTAGTCTACCGATACTACCGCCCTATCGATGATGAATAACTCCTGTCTATGTGTTCATCATCGCCAGCAGGCCAGCAGGCCAGCTGATGGAAGTCAATGTCGATCAGATACCTACAGGGCAAGGTAGAATTAAATAGAAGTATTCGTTCCGTAAAGAGTTAGAAACTCGACTTATATTTTCAATCTCATTGTTTTTAAACCGGTTATGTTACTTAAAATTAATATAAATAATCGAAGTTGTTTCGAATAAGAAGAAGAATATTAAACTCGTTTAAGGCCTAGCGTCAACAGGTATTCTTCGAACTTCACTTAAGCTCTTCTCTGTTTTCTGTTTACTTGTTGCTTCAAGAATGATTAACAATTATTTCATTACTTAACTGTAAAATATCATATTTATCTATGGATTTCTTTTGCTTATATCATTAATAAAAAAAAAAAATCTCAAATATTTTTTTATTGAACTTTAAACTTTTTATGTTTCTGTAATTTTAAAAAAACTGTAAATTTTTTCCTCACAATATGAAAAAACATTAATAGTAAATAACTCAGAAAGATTTTTGATTCAATGCTAAAATATACAAGCCCTTGCCAGGCAATTAATTAAGAAATTGTAAAATCTTACAATAGGTGAAAGGCGAATTCCACTACAGGTATCTATCCATATTATTTAAGTCTTTTGTTTTTTTTTTTGTTTTTTTTTTTTTGCGGAGACTCTTATCTCGTAAATTTTAAACGTCACAAATACTTAACACAGATAATGTACTTCTCAAGTGTATGTGGATATCAGTAGCTAGTCTTATCTGAAAAGAAGCTATTGGATGGATACTATTGCACTATTATTTAACAGAAGAGAGAATTGCAATAAATACAATGTTCAGCGATAATACATCGAATAGAATGCATTTTATATATAAATATAAAGTTATAAATATGTATAAAAAGAGACTAAACGAGAGAGAGAAAAATAATTTATATACGCATACAAATAAAGGCAATAAAATAAACTCGATGTGATTGTGTGAGATCATGTTAAGCTGGGGTTGTTTGTTGTGGACATCAGAAGTATAGAAGTATACTTGCGCGCGTGTATAAGTGTACGCGCAAGCATAACAAGTATTAAATGTTCTTGCCGGTTATTTTTATGTTTACAAACAGCTACAGATCGATACAGAGGCTTAGTAAGAGTAAATAAATTGCAAAAACACAAACACAATTATAACAGTAACGGAGTGATTTTGCTTAGATATTGTATTTGCTTTATATATATATATATATATGTTTTCGATTTCACTGTGTAAGCGTAAATGACCGTATGTGTGTGTTTTAATTGAAATTCTTTTCTGTTTTTGCTATTTGAGATCGAACGAGTGTGAGATTTCAGAAGGCAGGAAAGAAAAAAAAAAAATGCAAAAATCTGACTTGGTTAAGTAGGGTTATTTCTAGGGGTTCATTCAAGTGCGAGCAACGCTAGCGAACAGTTCAGTCTTCATTTAAGAATCTCTTCAAATATATATATAAATAGCAATCATACCAAATATATGTATATAACGTATTTGTTCTTGAGTGTTCCTTATTAAAGAAAACATATTGTATAAAATTTTTCCATTTTCCAATTTTTATTTTTATTCTTCATTGAATGTCAAAATTTTGTTGGCTTTGAAAGAAAGCAAAAGAAAAAAGCAAATATGAAAGAAATTTCGAAATTTTCGTTACAACGCTACAGTATTGTAAATTTTGATGACTGTGATTATAATGGTAGTAATTGTCAAAAGCAGCAGCAGCAGCAACAGCAACAGCAACAGCAATTGCAACAACAACAAAATGTGGCATCAAATAATGAGACAAAGAAAAGCTTAAAAAGTAATTGCCGTTCTGTTGGCTGCTCTGATGTCTTGAATTCATTTTTCCACCAACGACGACAAAATAAGCGAGCGCGACCACCAAAACGTAAGTGATAAAGTGAAGAAAATTTCTTTTAATTGAAACATGAAATAGAAATTAAAAATTAACAAATTATTTATTCGCAAGGTTTGGGACGATTTTTAAAATTTTTAAAAAAGTTTTTAAAAATATTGTATTTTTGTTATTTAATTTTTTTTTTTTTTTGATTAAACTTGTCTAACTAGTTGTGTATGTTAAGTGTTATGAAAAATGTTTGTGACAAAAAATAATCTATAAAATAATTAATATATTAAAGTCAAGTTCAAAATAACAAATGCTCGAAATTTAAAAAAAAGAAAACAAGTAAAAAACTGTATATTTTATTAAAAACAAGAAATTCAAAATTTATATAACCCTTGCGATGAACAAACATCACCATTTCAATTAAATTCAAAAAGTATCGTAAAGATTTTCGATTAATTTGCGGTGATACGAACCATTTAACCATTTAAGCTTAACTTGTGGGCCAATGTCTACTGGGTATTTTAACATTTCTCTTCTCTTTCACGATTTCTTAAGTTGTCTAACAACTGTTAACATATAACGGCAATTTTTGGAAATGATGTGTAAACTTATGTAAAGTTCTAGTCCTGTTTGTTCGTTTCGATGTTGTGACGGACATTATGAGTACATCTTATTACCTAAATATCAACATATATCAACATATATTTTCCTACATAATATTTCTATATTCTAAAGATGTCTGAAAGCTTTAAGTGAACTTTAGTGATCTCTATTCCGCAGCTGTGCGAAAACCTTAAGTGATCTTCATTGAGATTATGTCCGATGTACTAGAACATACTGAATGCCAATAGGAAAAACTTAAGCCTTGTTCCGATCGACATTAGCACAAAAAGAGGACAAGGAGAGCGATGAGTATTAAGGAATTGAAAACTTTTTACAAGTTATTTGTGATCTGTTGCTTGGCTTAAAGTATGCCGCTTGCATAAGATGTGTAGCTTGTTTTGCTACATTGCGGCGCCTGAAAGCGCAAGTTGTTTGCTTTTCATATTCAAAATGTAAATCTGGGTCACATGAAGACCAAAGTCTGTTTCTAAAGACGTCCGAATAGAAAAACAATTGTAGATGACATTTATGATTGGTTAGAGTCAGTAAAGTCAATACTATATCGATTTTGCGGATGTTTCCGAAATTATAACAAGATTAGTATACCATTATTTTTATTTAATCGGTGCAATAATTTGTATGAATATGTTACAAAAACTCTAAGACGAGCTAAGACGACAGTAAGTCTAAAACGACTTATCTCACATTAAAAAAAGATGAATTTGCGGTCAATACCCGTTTAGCACATTAATACAAATTACTGGGTTTGATAGATATACGTACATAAATCTTTATATGTATATATATATATATCTACAAATATTTATATATAAAAATGAAATAACAAAGAGAGCTACAATCGTCTACAAGATATTAACAAGAAATTCCGTTGACTTCTGCTTTTTACGTTTCTCTGTCTATTGAATGCTTTCAATACTTTTTTTTTTCTTTTCAAGTCTAATTAGTATGTGTGTAAGCAATGATATATATGGCGTTAAATTTCATCGTCTTAACTACTAGATACCGATGTAATTGGTATGTGCAAGTATGTAGCAAGAGTGCAAGCAAGTGAGTTAAAAAGGAAAACAAAAACTCAACTTTAGGTTACTGAATCGCTTTAAAGTGAAAGAATACAAAGAAAAACCAGACAAGACTAAGTGTTATGAAGACATTAATTTTGTGTAGTAACGACGACCGTATCGTGAATTCAATTTGAAATCTTTGTTTACTTTAGTCTAAATATCAACAATGAAAAGTGTCATCATACCAATCCGCATAATTTCAGATCTGTAATAGCTATAATCGGTTAATTGTTGTTGTAATAAGAGTATAATGACATCATCGGTCTGGAGATTATTTCAGTTAGTTCTTATGTACAAAAGAGTCCTTTTTGAAAGCGCCAACAACGAGGCATTTGCATAGAGAGCTCCCCAGACTATTCTATACTCTCTGAGATCAATTGGTAACAAAGTAACAAAGATATCCTTCAAAGTTGACCTCAAAGCTTTTTATATAAAAAATTTAATCGTTTTTTTTTAATAATTTCTCTAACTTTTTCATTTTTGGTATATCTGTGTATATGCCTATATGTCTGTCCGTCTGTTCACCTGCTGGAATCATGTTTATAACCACAAAACTTTGTCCAAAAGAACAAATCTAATTCGTAAATTTTTTCTTTTTTGATAAGAATACAAAAAAGACGAGATATTATATGTCCAAAGAGAAGGAGATATTAAGTGGGTTATCTAGCCCATGGATTCTTCACGTATTGTATTAAATATCGCAATGGATTTTAGTATATCCATCCATTTGTCTGCCCTGACTCTCCATCTGTGCAGTCTGTCTGTTGAATTCTATCTAGCCTATGATCAGTACAACAAGTCAAGAACAAGAAATTTTTTCCTATCACTTTCATCAGACGATTGCTATAATAGTTGTTTCCAAAAACCTGCAAATATTCCCTTTTTACTTATACTAAAGGCTTCAATAATTAGGGATTCCATTGCAGGATTTTTAAACTTTTTACATCAAAACATTTCAATCAGATCAAAGGTTTGTTTGTAATTGTCAGAAAAGAAACGTGGTATAGTCACGCAGGTTTTCAGTTATCCACAAAATCATATAAAATATTAATGTGAATTGTCCCACATGACCAAGACGCTTAGTGCGTGATCGACATATCGAATAATCGCTTTTACTCTCTTGCTCTCTTGAAGTATCGTACATCAGTTGATAGATGTTGAAAGATTCGACCAAAGACGAACACGATTTTATTTTGTTTTTTCGCGTAAAAACGGAAGTTTTTCCCTAATTTTTTTTTTTTTTTTTCGGTCAGTATGAAGCATGCGTTCTTCCTATTATAGTCGTCATACATAAAACGAGTTAAAAAATAAACAAAATTAACAATTAGAAGTGTGACTTTCGTTAAGATGCTAAACCGGTTGTAAACGAAAATCAATACGAGACAAAAAAAGGCAGTCCAAAAAAACACATTCACACATAATGTTGAAAAATTTGCTTATTAATAAATAATCTAGAAATATAGAAGAAGAAATTGATAGTTATATACCAATTGTTCCGATATCCATTAATTATTTGCTTTTATCATCTTTCGAAATAAGTAACTAAACTAAAGAAGGGAGAAATTATATGCGATTTGGAAAGAATCTTTTTAGTGCGACCATCATGCTGCCTTATATGTTTAAGTGGATACAGGAAAGTACCAAGAACTAGTAAACGTTATTACTTTCGACTTTTCTTCTTCTAACGAAAGAACCCGCATATCATACTAGTTAACCTTGACGGGCTTATTTAGAATATTTAACTCCTTTTTGATTTCAATAGAACCTCTAAAACGGGTTCAGCTGGTGTTTAATTTGGATTTGTAAACAGTAAATCTAAAGGGCTTAAAACTAATTTTCATATTTTGTAGAAATTTCGCTAAACTAATTTTTAAACTATTGACGCTAAGGTGACACAAGCATGATCTGTCTGACATAACGCCCCTATGTTAAAAACATTTGGTAAAAACTTAGCTTGCTTAGTATTACACTTCTTTTGTTAGATATAAAAAGTAAGAAAGTTATATTCGGCTGAAGCCGAATCTCGCATACCCACCACCGTTAAGACCTTCGGCGACTTATGTTTTTCTTTATTGTCATAAAAAAGCGAATGACATTAAATTTATCCTTCACCCTTTACTTCATTAAAGTGTAATGTTAAGAAAAATTAATCTACCACGTCGTGACGTCCATCATAATTAATTTAAAATGAATACGCGACTTTT
Source organism: Glossina morsitans morsitans (assembly GCA_001077435.1). Lineage (NCBI taxonomy): Eukaryota > Metazoa > Arthropoda > Insecta > Diptera > Glossinidae > Glossina > Glossina morsitans. Next base: position 119 of record CCAG010011529.1, on the reverse strand, counting down.
TCACATTCGACTCTTCAAGTCGTTTTATTTGAACCCATATGGAGGGTATTTTTAAGAAAGAAGGTACTCTTCGAGAAAATTGCCAACAACACACACACTACGCAGACGGACAGACATGG
>CCAG010011512.1:0-32449 GCA_001077435.1 Glossina morsitans morsitans | reverse complement strand
TTCATAAAACCCTACAAAGTATATATATTCCTGATCAGCATCACATTCTAAATCGATTTAAGCCTGTCCATCTGTCCGTTGTGTATCTGTTCGCCTGTGTAATGTCTGTCGTATATAATGTTCTTACTTGTTTTCATTGACATCATTTGGAATGGATGAGAGGAGGAGGGGATAAGGCGTAAGTTGATAGTTAAGTCAGGGATTAAGAGCTTAAATAAGTAGTTGCATGTAATAAATGAATTTTGAACATTTTTTAATCATTACAATGAATATCATCGACGTTCTACGAGCAATAAATTTTTCCGCGTTTTTAACTTCAATAAGTCGCATTAAATATTTAAATAGAAAAGAATTTCACTTATCAACTTTAGTTTGTATTGATTATGCATTTTATTTACGACTCAGTGACTTTACTTCTACAAACGGTTGCTTGCCTGTTATTAAAAAAAAGAAAAACAAGATATTCAATAATATTCTTCTTCTTCCCTTCCACTCATATTAAAAGTGCGGAAATTCTAATAAAGATGTAGAATTGTGCTAACAGTTCATGGGAGTGTGACGCAGTGCGTGGTTTATGTATTAAAAAAAAGAAAAAGAAAAAGACTCTAATAAATGCACAACTTACTAGCAACTCCTTGCATTCGCTGTTGTAATCAGCATAAAATTGCAATTCTTATCACAACAACAATTTCTCAAAAGTTTTGTTATACAACATAGTTACACTTTTATGTAAGTAAGCATTCTAAGCCGTGTAACACTACATTAACCAGAAGTAGTCGTTCGCGAACCATGACTACATTTACACATGCATGTAATAGCAGGAAAACTTAAAGCATCTATATCACCGAATATTCGGTTAACGAAAACGTAGTGATGTAGAAAATTTTCATTTTCTGTTTGGAAGGAGTGTACGGTGATAACGTTCGAGGTTACGATCATTTAAGTTTACTTAGCCAATAGCAGATCGGTTATGAAGCCAATCTTTTTTTAAAGATTTAAACGCTGTCTAGATGAATTATTATCCTCAAGGCTATTACAAAAATGGCTGAAGCTTTTTCTGTTGTATGCCTCGGACAGAGTGAAAGCTCAGTAGATAACTAAGAGGCACGATTTCATTCTTTGGAAAGTCTAACCTCTGAGCGGTAACAAAGAAGAAGATAAGATCGTAGGTTGAATTTTCTCCTGTTTTTTTACTTACAACCATTCCTGTTGCATCAGTCATGATCATATTGAACTTGTTCGATTCCTTTAACACTTCAAAACTAATACTATAATCTTAACTTAAATTGTAGGACCAACACTATTTGCGACTTTGGTTCCCATACATAACAGGCAGACGTGGCACACTTTACTAATAGCTTAGCATATAAACCAAAACGAAAGGCCTTCTATTCAATTTACATAAACATTCCTTAGGACATTCCGCTATTTCTATTCTTTTTTTCGCAATTAAGAAGTTAGTGATAAGTAAAACAAAATTAGGAGAACAAAGGAGAACAAGGGCTTCCACAAGCGAAAGAAAGCAAGTCAAGCCAGTTTGCGTAAAGCCGATTACTTGAAAAATTTTCATTTTAATTAGGGGGAACCGTAGAATTAATCGCATTCGAACCATGTGGTATAGTATTAAAAAAATATTGTAACATCTTAACTGTTTACAGCTAAGCCTAACAACTCGGAATATTGAAGAAAGTGTAACGTTCTCTCCCACAACCTAAAATTTGTGCCACAACTCGAGCACATGGAAATGTTTATGCTTAAGAAAGGAAGAGAAGAATTGCGTGTTGTTTTGTTGTTGTTGTTATTGTTGGTTTTATATTATTCTATTTATATAAATATGTAAAGGTAGTTAAAATGAATTTTCTAGTGAAATACTTGTACACAGGAACATACACAACGGCCGTATTCTTATACATTAAATAAACATTGCCTACACTTGCTTATGAGAGTCTCTCTATTGAAATCAAATAACTTATCACATTTATTTATTTACTTTGTGTAGCTTGTATTTAGGCAGGGGCGTATATGATTGCTTCTTCTGAGACGCAAATAAAGTTTTAATATTATTCTTCCTATCTAATGTAAATATAAAAATCGCAATCGATAAACATTTGTAATAAACATCTCAATTAAACATAAGGCGATCTAATTTTACTCTTATGATTGCACGTTACACTGATGCATCGAACACTTTCGCTGCAAGTCGTTGTAATACCGTATCATAATATGTTCGTTAAGCTTATTCCTTTATTTATTTATTTATTTTTTTCTTTGCTTTTTATTTTTCATTTTTCCCGTATTCTTGTAATACCATAGAAAAGGTCTTAGAAATAACAATCCGAAGTAATAAGTAATGATGTGCCAACTAAGCTCTGTTCGATGGCTTGCAGAGGCAGACACTTGAAATTTTGCACACATATTATAAGTTTCGATTGTCGGGTTTACTTTAAAACTCGCTGTCATAAAGATCATCTCAAGATAAATTAAAACTTTCGCAAAGTTTCTATAAGGAGTTCATATCCATAAGGTATTGATTATAATTTAAAAATTTTGAAACTTATTATAATGGATTGCATAAAAAATTTTGATTAAAAATTATTGAGCCATTGAAACCTGCAATCGATAACACAATTAACATTGTAAATATGTTTTAACTAACACTAGGTTGACCAGCCACACTGGTAGCTAGGAAGGATGTAAACAGAAATAAGAGAGTATTTTTACGTACTTGCATCGATTTGAAAGTGAAACCGTCGGACATATGGGAAAAGACAATTGCAAGTATGTTTCTCTAATGTGGGAGAGAGGGGAATAGTGGTGCTACTAAAAGCGATAGGCTACGATGGTATGAGATAGTCGTGTTGTATGTGGCCAACTCAAAGACGAGCTCGTGAGGGTGCTCAATAAACCAAGTAGTCCTGTTGAGGGTCTTGCTTGACAGCAAACTATAGAATCATAAGAAGAACACGTCGATGCTCAAGAGCACAGAGAATTTGTTAGACACAAACTCCTCTTTACCCATGTGCATGTAAGTCCAGTGTTCCGAAGGTCTGGAAGTTCCTGCACATATATGCGAATTATTCTCCAATTCTTTGCCTGGATCCAGACGATGTAAATAAAGCGAATTTAGGCTGCAGTGAAAATATTTTTTGTATCGCTTTGAAAAACCTAAACTATTGATTGCCTTCTTCTTCCAATCCATGCACGTCCCACACTTGTTCATGTTAACATAATATGAATTTTTCTTTGCGTGGTTTGAACGCATTAAAATAATTCCTAATGACATTTTAACTGCGGCTTACTCTAATTAGTTAAAGTCTTGGAGACTGATAAGAATATCATACATTAATAATACAATAATGGCAGTTGTCACTCATATCGCAAAGCTGATGTTTTTTAACGTTTTAATAAACGACCATTAATCTGCATTAAGTCGTTGTCGGCATCATTAGCATAAGCTAAGATTAAGTCTACACATTGCTCCATGCATAAGTTTTTAACGAATGTAATCAAATTTACGCATCTCTTTGTGAAAGCAATTGGATCTTCCACTATGCATAATAGAAAGCGATTCCAATTGAAAATCTTTTTGGAATATTCTTAAAGGAATCCGTTCAATAAATAAATAAAACATGGATTGTTTTAAAAAAAAACTTTAGTTTGTAATAATGTTGAACAAGCCGTGCGAAGTACGAAGAAAAGGTCACAGACAGCATTATTTCTTCTTCGAATGATACAAGTACAAGCCATTTTTGTCTCCTATCGTTTCTCGGAATAAAATGGGCATTTATTTTGTGAATTTCCTGGCGCTGAAAAATTCATTGGTATACCCAGGCGTACCATTCATATCGATACATTATAGGTCAAGTACATTGTAGCCGGTTAAAAGCAAAGTGAAACGGTCAGTAATAAAAACATTTACTCGGTCGAACGGTTCGCTGTTCAAAAGAAGAACCAATACAAGTGCACTTGCTTACATGTCATCCGTCCATTCATCCATACAGCAAAGCCGGTTCGCAATCTCCCAACTCGCAAGTGCCAATGTGTGCGGTTTATTCATCCGGCTCGAAAATGTGCGCGTTATTCTAAATGTCATACTATCGTGATCGTCATCCGATTTAATGTAAGATAGTAACATGGAAAACGTTGTTAGCATTGAACGTGACTAAGAAAAGTCTGAATGATTTATACAAAGATGAAAAAGCACTATCTAGGGACAAAAAGGAAATTTATTGTAGCATAAATATTTAGGTTAGTTAGTAGTATAAGAGCATGAAACATGAAAATTTATTATAAGAACATATCTATACTTTTATCCTCGCTATAGTCTGTATAGAGACATAAGAAAAACTGAAACGGCTGCATCTTACGTTAAAGTTATTAGTTTTGTTACCGAAACAAATTCGTTCATTAATTTGGAATTTAAAAAGCAAAATTCACAAGTAAGAAAATCATCTACAGCTATGGCCAAATCTTTTCTACTCATCAAGTTGATCTTAGAAAGAAAAAAACAATTGAAATCTCCATGCTCTATAATGTTAGTTAGGTGTAGCTCGATGTTTCCAGTTCTCGTAAAAGCATCAAAAGTTTATGAGAAATTGCTTAAGATATTTAAAAAAATGCAAGTCTTCCCAATTCATAGTGCGCCATAGGCCTATTCTTTAAACGATTTAGCAAAATTTCAATACCCACCTGTTCGCAAGAACTTCCAATGTTTTTCCTCAATTTGAAGACGATTTCTTAATTTTGGAGATCGTTAGTATGTCTACCGGAAATGGAAGTATGGGCGGACAGACATGTTGAGATTGATTGAAACTTCCTTCTTGAATGAATACACTTCCAATTGACGGTGACAATGCTTTTCTATCATAGGTGAACTGTTTGCCTACACACGTACATTTGGATGCACTGTGCGAAAAGCTAATTAAAGGAGAATCAAAAAATGAAACGTAAATTAAAAATTTTTTTGTGCAGAAAAGAAATAAAATACAATATGTTTCAGAGCACTTTTACTTTTAATGCGTAATTAAATTAAACGAATCTATTAAGAAAATCAATGAAAATTTTCCTTTTCCTCTTTAGCTAATAGAGTTCACGAATATAGAAAACATTCAATGCAGACGTCATTCAGTCAGTAAAAGGAACTTCTTCTGATTGAAAGAAAATGCTTTTTGCGTTAAATCTTTTTTTATAATAAATCATAATTTCAACGTACGTACACATATTACAAAAAACACTTTCGTAGATATTATTGGCATAATAAAAAGAACAGATTTATTATTTTGCAGATGTTCAATGCCTTTACATTCAATTATTCTTATATTGAATGTCATTTGAATTCATGATGTCTTTTTGCCTTTTTCAATGCTTCTTCTTCTTCATCATCTTCTTCTTTCTTCTTTCTTTCATTGAAAATTTATTTAAAAAAAAAAAAATTTTATAATAATTTTCGTTTGTTCGTTTGCTGTCATCAGAATTATTTTCCTAACTCGTTAATGCCACATAACAGTTCGTTCATAATCTCGTCATTTTGTAAAAAATAAATGAAAAAAAACCCACTTTAATTATTTTGAAGTTTTTGATGAACAAATAAATAAATATGAAATTAAATTGCATCGATAAACTCTGATAGTAATTGCTTTTATGCATCAAAACCGGTTAAGCATTGGAAAATTTAAGCTCTTGTTCTGCTTAAATATATTCATTAACTGAAAAGAGAACAAAAATTCTATAAGCAATATTTTGGTGAGTAAGGTTTCTCAGAAGCGTTGTTACTTCGTGTACTAGTTTCAATATTCCTTCACTTCGAAGCCCCTAGAAGCTCGTGCACGAGGTCTGCTGCCAGACTAGAGCTGTCACTGGCATCTGTTCAATTCAAAGATTTCGGAAGTTGCTCGCTTTCTTATAACTTTTATGAACAATAGATTTATTCATTAATCATGAAAATAATGTAAAAGAAAAAGAAAACTGTGTTCGGCCGCCAAAAAAATCTTTTATTATTTTCAGAACCGTTATACTAAAAAAGACTAAAAAGACTAAAAAAAAACAAGGAAAGTTTTCTTATTTTATAATATTGAATGGGCGTGTCCGGTTTTCTCTAGTTTTTACAATAAAAGTGAAATAATAAAAGTGAAAATTTATATGGCGCATATGTTGTACTATACGAAAGCGAAAATGTAGACAGTTTTTGTTGTATAGGTGCGGGGAAATTGTAGGCGTGTCTATCGCCCGGCTTGAATCATTTTCAAATTCTTTTGCAAATTTATAAGCGACATCTCCCTTTTTGGCGGCCAGGGGAATATTTACAACAGACATTAGACAGACGGACGGACGGACGGAAATTGCTAAATTGATTAGAAGTTTGATGCTGATCAAGAATACATATATTCTGTGACGCCTCTGAAGCTTCTTTTTGCGCGTTGCAACCGCCTTCGATGACATTATATATTATATATTAAAATGCCACATATTTGGCTTAATAAAGTAAATTTTAAATATAAGAACAACAATGTGTCTGAATTTTTGTAGAAGAACACCATGAGCTTTTCGCTTGGCGCAATGCGTTATAATGCTTTACCTATTCTGACTGACTTCTACGTAGGTCATAACCACCTAAAAAAAAAATATAGTCATCTCGGATACGAATTCATGCAGATTGTACGAGGCGTGGCGAATGCGTACCCATTTGCAGATAATTGATGAACATTTTATATCGTCGGACACTGCACGTATGGTGCTCTAAGCCGAAGAAATTGGCGATATTAATAAGCATCCTAAAGCAGGATAGTTAGAGGCATGGACAAATGCAATGGATATTTTTAGGTCGCTATACTCAATACTCACTACACCTGCTGCGTTATCGTACAATTCATTTACTATTTATCTACAGTTTTCTACCCGAAGATCGAATCGAATACTTTACCGTTTTTGTTTTTTTTTTAAATTATTTTGATTGTTTGCCGAGCTTGCCATCTAGCTGTTGCTTTAGGAAATAATTCAAGCTCTTCGCATTTCTAGCAATCCTCTGCCAATTTCACTCAATTATTTTTCAAAGGTTTGTAAATTTTTTTTTCATTCTGATTAAACGTAATCGTTACGTTTAGTTACGAATGTCTAAAAAGTCTTAGGTTGTTTTCTTTCTCATTATCATTTATTTACTAAAAAATCTTAATCATATAAAAATTGTATGCATTCCATTTTATGCATTCTTAATAACCATTAAAATTGATTGACCAGTATCTAATGGAGCACTATTTTGTACTCAATTTTGTAGAGCTCAACGATGTTCATCATCATGATCTAGTCTTGCCGCAAACCAATCGTGAGAGAATGCTTAAAAAAACGATGTTTTATTTTTCTTGAGTTCACTCACATTCCTGAAATAAATAAGAAAACTAAACGGCGGAACAATTCCTCTGTATAGCTGTACGTTTTACTTCCATAATATTTTTTTTTTTTTTTTGATAAGTGCTGCGGTTTGAATATCGTAAATACGGCTTCGTTCATAGTATAAAAGATTTCATCGTGTACCACTTAGTTGCGGTCATTATATATCATTGTGTTGGCAATGTAATGAACCTTATTTCGGTAAATATGACTGTAGCCGTTACTAATAGTAAACGTTTACATTCTTTGCTGCCTTATTTCCAAAAAAAAAAACAAAGTTTCGGGACTTTTTTCCTTTTTATTGGCAGTAAAATCGTACATTACAACAGTAAGACTAAGTACTCCAAATCAATTTGTACTTGAACGAATGAACGAATGAAATGATTAATTGAGTATCGAAGCAGTACACAAGAATTTTTAAAACGTATTACAATTTTTCCATTTAAATGAAGCGAGTTTATTGAAACGAATGGAAGGACTTCCATTTTGAAAGCACGCTTTAATGGAATTTTTTTATTAAACTATTTCTCTCATTTTAAATGTTTGAAAAAATTGCCATTTTTTAGATAAAAGCAAGCAAGCGTGGACTTATTGATAAATAATGGAAGATCTTCATCAGAAATGATCATTTCTTTTTCCCTTCCTTTAATATAATCAATCCACTGAGGAGATGGATGAGGTAAGGAGAAGAAAAAAAGATGAAAGAGAGAGAGAGAGAGAGAGAGAGAGAGAGAGATAAAGAGAGAGAGGGAGAGAGAGATAAAAGAGAGTTTTCCAGAAGACATCCCCGGCATTCTTACATACTTAACTGCACAATAATAAATTCGTTTATCAAAAAAGACCAGAGGCCAGAAGTTTTACAAGAGAACGAACAAAGCGCGACGAATATCTATGCAAAGCTAATTAACAAGCAAGCGATGGCATTTTTTTAATTATGCTAATCAAATTAATTTAAATTATTTCATTTCCAAAGCGTATCTGCGTACGCCATATATAAGAGTGAAAAATTGGAAATTTTCACTTCAGTCATATAAGGTGTTCGGTTGTCTGTGTACACAATTTAATTACAATATTTTCAACAATGCAAGTGTTAAAATTTCATTTCAACTTTTCAATATTTGCCATCATATTTGTGATTACCTTTGTGATGAAAATTGAAGCAGAGCGTCAATTAGAAGCCGATTGGAAACTCTATCGAAATCCTCCATACAAACCAAGCTGGTGCCAATTAATCAACTTTGGACTAATAGGGATAACTAACAACAACGGTATGAAGACCTGGTTGGGCGGTATTTGTTATAAAAGAGACAACATCGCACTTTACGATATCTTTTTCAAAATGTCGCCTAACGGTGTAACGGTAAGTCTCTGTGCAAGTAGATATTTTTTTCTTTTTTTTTTTTAAATTTCTTCATATCGTCAGTTATATGTAACGCCCAGAATCATTTGATGGATCGATTTCTGTTTCGTTAGATATTTGTCGACGAGGTTCATTGTTGTTTTCAACCTATAGGTCGCTATTTTTGAGATATTTTGCCGAAATTTTGGCCGGGCAAGATGTATGGTGAATTTTGACCCAAGACGGAAACCTTATTGCACATTGATCGAATTGATGGACGATCTTTACAATCACTGCCCATACAATATCTAATTTTGATTATTTTCTTATTTGCAAGTTTCAACATTTTTAAGCGGTAAAACTCGCCGATCAGCAATATTTGTGTACACTAAATTCCCCGCTTCCCCATACAATCACTCTTACGTAAAGTGAGCTTTAATTTTTCATATTTTATGATGAAAACTTATCCCCAATGCTAATTTGGTTTAAACATTAACCAGCGAATAAATTTGTACTACGTAGGTCTAGTTGTTGCGATATCACCTCATCATGGAGAATATCCACTTAGATAGAAACAAATCCATGAGCGTATATAGTAAATGAAGAGCAGTATTAACTCTAGTGCTATGGGGTATTTAATAGCTAGCCTTGCTCGATTAGAATGTTCTCCAAAGCCAAGTTTTACAAAAGTTTCATGGAATGTGTCGAATCTCTATGAAATCGTTATATGATACGGGATTCTTTCACCGATTATCTCGAATTGTCATTTTACTTGTAAAGAAAAAAACAACTATACTTTCCTCCTCCTCTCCGGATGAGAGTAAGGACTATCGTAAAATCTCCGACTTTCTAAAGTTCAGTTATCCAAGAATGCAAGTCACCTTTTGGGTAAAACCAAGCCAAGGCGGCTGTTCTCATTGTCAGGCAGAAGCTGGCAGATTCCATTGGCGACTCCTGGAAATGATGAAAGAAGTTATAATAGAAGCCTCTGGTGAGATTTGCAAAAACTTTACAGGAGGAATTTCTCAGTTTTTCAAACCACACAGTCGTAGCTTTTTTAAATTAAATAATTAATTTAAACACATTTTATGCAAAGCATATAACGATCATCATAATACATATAGAATGTATTTTTTTGCATATATACATATATATATATATATATATATGTCCACATCATGTCCATGTTCATTTTTTGATCTCCTCCTTGTAGACATATATGCGACGTTAAATATACCCACCTGTATAAATAAGGCAAGTAAGGAAACTACGAGTTAACTCGTATCGCCTAAGGGCGATAACACAATCCACGAGTTATTCCTCTAATCTAGTCAGTTAACTTGTTGAAAAGATGAGAACTGGTAATATTTCCGCAAGTTTTTATAAAGTAGGAGAAATAAAAATTAAATCAAAAATTAAATTTAAAATTAAAATTAAATATCGAAAACATTGTTTATTATAATATAAATATTTCAGTGGGATACACAAGGCGTGGACTGGAAAGTGCAAAGCGATGATTTAACATCACTATTTGATAGAAAGAAGCAAGTCCTTAACATTTCTCTCTCTCTTTCGCTCTTATTTAATCTTTTCTTTCCATCATTTAGATGGTTGACGAATTCTGGGATTGAAAGTAACGAAAACGCAAAACGTTGGTGGACATTCAGGCATATAGAGTACAACCCAATTATTCAAAATGAATGGCCCGATAAGTTGAAAAATCAGTTACATTCTGCGCTTGAAATTTGTTGGTGGCCGGGCTTGCGTTTAGGCAATTGGCACGAATATCAAAAAGCTTTAATCTCATATATAGCCAGCGGTTCAAGTGCCCATATTTTACTCGGAGGAACCATAAGAGATAAGATACCTGAGGAGCTGGTTACAATTGCTATTGAATCTTATTGCCATTTATATATCTATGAGTATGTAGAGCCTTTAAACAGTCATGAACAGCCAGTATTTATCTTCGGTTATAATTCTCCTTTTGCTGATGTTAGTTTCAAGCAGTATCAGCGATGGGTTATGGGCAATCAATATCTAAATGAGAGTTTTTTTTATCTCTTGCAGTTCTATGATCGCAGTTCGGTTGTGTTTTGCCGAGACGTCTGTTCTGAGATTCCATGGTTGAGAACAACGTGGCAAACATTTAATTACTCTACAATGGGTATAATGTTTTGTTGCACAGTAGACGATGTCAAGCAAACCAATCTACACCTCCATGTAGACGAAGTCGATATTATGAGAAAATACGTAACCGGAATAAAATAATTTAACTTTTAATTATAAATAATAAATAAGTAAATGAATATCTTTGCACGGGTGGTTTAAGTTCGCATTAAAAATAAGTTTAACTTTAATTCTTAACCTCTGCACCAGACCTAATGGGTGTTTATTTAATTAAAGCAAAGTTTTATTTAAAATTATTTTATAATAAATCAATATGAACAAACATACATATATATATATATATATATCATAAACATACCACTTCCTTTCTATATTCGACTAAAAGCGTATCAATTCCATTATTCATTGTTTTGCTATGGAAGCCAATGAAGTAATGATTTTATTTTAATGAGCAAAACATTAAATCTTCTGAGCAGTCATTTTCCAGTAACAGCAAGATAGAGAAAGCATCAAATTGAAAAATAACACATTGCACTTACTCTTCAATGGAAAAATGCGTATTTGTTGGTTTGAGTACTTGGCAGGAAAGTTTTAGGACGACCAAGGAAACAACCAAAACTAATCTGCGGTCACAATTAAAAGTTTTGCATATTGCATTGAAGATCTTCCCTGCTCTTCGAGAGATTATATAGTTTCAATTTGTATTTTTTGCGTTAAAAAAACTACGTGAGAAATCCATAGCTTTGATGAATGTTTTCAATTATAATTAATTATAATTATCGCGGATCGAATGGCTTACAACACAATCACATTTGACAATCTTCGATTTCCACTAGATGTTCACAAGTACACGCACACACACTGCAAGTTTTTATAATTCCCATCTCAAGGAATATTTTGGATTCGTTCAGACTTTTTAACGCTTCGAGTCTTAATAGGCTGAATAGCGAAAGCGAGTTAATTTGTCTATGTTTGTATTTCTTAAAATGCGCTGCTTGCAAGCAAGGCCTTGCTTCGAGAAACGTACACTTGACTTTAGATTACATGTTATTAGATTCGGTGTATGACGTTGCCTTAGGGTCTTGTCCGTAGTTAGAAAATAATTTCGAAATTTTCTCGGAAGTTTTTTTTTATTACTTGAAAGATTCACAAAAGTTGCGTATAGGCTTTGCCTATAACTAGCAATTGAGATTAAGGCCAATGGCTCTAATCCTTACTTACGATCGCTTATATGGTTAAACGAAATCGTCTAAAGGCACTATATACGGTATATATAATGCGAGTAAATCTCCGTATTAATGTGCAATCAAAATTCCATTCCGTAGAGCAAAACAATGCAATAATTCTATCTAAGCGTGACTAATAAATATTACCCCGGATACGGTTCCGTTAATTATTGATTAGTCAGTACTGAGATGTACATTTTCTATATGATGGGGTCTCTATTTTTTATACTTAATGCTTTAACATGCAGTCAGTAATAGTTTACGTTAATAATTTGCTATACTTAATTACAATTCTTTTTTTCTTGCCATCTTTAAGTTTATATACAAGGAGAACATTCTGATATTAGGACTTGAAGTCGTCGAAGTTATTCTCAGTTCAATAGATAATATTAGGAATTGATTTTTCGCTTGTTAATTTAAAAGTTCATTTTTGTAATAAATTTTCAATTTTTTAAATCCAAAAATTTTTTTCTATGACTCGTCTTTCATTCCTGGCGACGGCGAACTTCGCTCCCATTTAAAACATTTTTTGTTGTTTTATTTAAATTTAAATAAAACCTTTCAATGTTCAAAGACTTACAGAAAAGAAAAATAATGGTATGAAAGGAAATAATAATAATACGATTAAAAATATCGCATTTATTCATTAAGCGCTAATCTAATTATGACAATTATGCGCCTTGGATTGCCCATTAATTACGTTTTTAAGCATTCAACATTTTTAATGCAACACCCGCACAGCCCGCATGCATACGTATTACATTCCTATTGTTGATGTTGCTGATGTTTATACCATCGAGCTTACCTTCGAACAGCAGTGTGGCAATAAGAGCGAAACGATAGCAGGTCAAAGGAGTATGTCAGTTGCATTACCGAACCGTAATAACTTTATTGGTCAATCAATTGTCAACACTCGAAGCGAATATATGCATTAACATAAATAAGAAATATATATATATATGTATGTATGGACAATGAGTATGCGGTATATACGGTACATGAAGAGAAAAATGTTAAGTAAAATGCAAATGGAAATCAAAAAAAAAAAACTCTAGTGCTTGCAGTGCAGGTTTTATTTGGGAATTATTTTAGGTAAGAGGAAGCAAGAGTCAAGTTATAGGCGAAAAGAAAAAAAAGTGTTAATATACAAATTTAGAACGTCGAAATGCTACTACTTGGCCAGTTTTTCCGAGACGATTTTTTTTTTCAGCCTAGAGCGTGTTCAAAAAAGCGGACCGACCCGAACCATTTTCACTAACGTTTGCCGTTGCTCAAAACACGTCACTGCATCAAATTTCAGCAAAATGTCTCACCTTTAGCTTTGCGAGCTTTAGCTCTAGAGCACATGTGCATGGACAGACATTAGACGGACAGAGAGACGTAGATCAATTCACATTAAGATTCCGAATCGATCGGTAAAATACAAGGTGGGTTTGCCTTAAGCTTTTCTGCGGCTTATATACGTCCGTACTAACTTAGTTTACACTGTGCCACAGATGGTATAGGGTATAAAAGTGTATCGAAAAGCAGAACAAATGCGGCTATGAGGATCTGCGGTGCTATTAAAGATGACAACCAATACGAAAAATCTTTTTTTTTGATCTATAAATTTCAGATATTTCTACACAGAATGTACAATAAAATTTTAAGGTTTTTTCATAATTGCTTAGGGTTTACTTACACCTGTGCTGTGTCAAGCCCCTTTTTAAAAGTGAAAGAAATTAAATTACATTAAGGATGTACGCTTGTAGATGGAATTAAACTTCTAGTTTTCTAAGTATTTACGACTTTTAAAGTTGCGACTTGTGCTGATCCGTTTGCTTTTTGTTCTTTCTTTACCGCTATATTTGTAGCACACTAACACAAGGTTGCTTATTAAACTATTCTTTTCCTGTTAAACTTATTAATGTTTTGTAATGTTTGTTTGCGAATTTCGGGGTTGCTTAAGGACTTCGGCATATATACATGTATTCTTCAAGCCTTTAAACGCATCAATACATGGTCAAGTTCCTGGAGCAATAAGTTAAGTTGATATGTATATTGTTACAAAAAAACGCTATATATGTTTTTTGTTGTCATTAACGAATTAATACGTAGATAATCTTACTTATGTAGCACATCGCAACTGTTGCTTGAGATATTCTTAAAGATGATGTTTTCGTGTTATATTTTGAATGAAATGTATAATAAAACTTTTTTATTGCCCTTTGGCAATATGAACCTTAGTACATGCTAACTAATATCAAATCTTAGAAATTCAACATTTGGCTTCAAATTTAAAACCACATCAATTAAAAAAAATGCGGGAAAGGATAGATATTTCGCTTAACTCTGGTCATTTAGAACAATGAAAATGTGGCGGGAGGGGGGGGAGGGGCGAATATAAAAGTCGGGAGGTTTAGTGCATTTGGCTTTTGTTTAACATCCCATCCTGTAAATATTAAAAACGAAGCAAAATCTTAATTTCTTTTCATCTCTTTCTTTCTTGCCCATTCTATACAATAACCTTTGCAGCGCAATAATAGTACGATGAGAGTTAAATTGTTCTCCCTCGGTAACTTATTAAACTTGTGCAAGTACCATAAGTAGTAGCAAGTATTAGGAGAAGTTGGTACCTTTTCATTTTGCATACATCAAACGTACAATGTTGTATTGTTTTTCAGGCTTTCCAATTGCATCTGTTTCAAATATCTTCGGGCCGTCGGGATCTTGTTTTCCTGGTTGAACGATTTCTACTTTTTTTTCGCTGACTCCAATTCACTATTTTTCTTGTTGAACTCATTAATATTTTTCTGTTCAGTTTCAAGATCAGAATGAATGTTTCCACAATGTTGGGCATCTTCTTTTGCAAGTGGTATATCAACATGTACATACTCTTTGGCTTTATTAGGCTCAATGAAATAAACATCTGTAGTCGCTATTGATATCACTTCCAGCTCTTCAATAGCGAATACAAATTTGAACTCACTCGAAACGCTTACTATAATGTTTTTATTTGTTTTTTTCAATAAATTTTTGACATCATAATCCCAGTCGCAATAGGTAGAGTATCATAAATTTGGCTATTGCTTTTCCTTTACCTTGCCAAATTTATAAAGTAACAAGCTCGAAAATTTTATTCGGTTGTGACTGAATCTTTTATACCCATCACCCTGATCCTAAAAGAAAAGGAAAAGAACTACGTTGTCGCCTGTGGATAAGAACTTTAAATGTGTCTGTAAAATTTGAAGTCGATAGCTTTATTTTTGCGTTCAGGAGAATGTTTACAACGAACAGACGGGCGGACATGCTTAATTCGACTTAGAATTTGTTGCTGATCATATTTTATGGAATCCTTGAGGCTTCCTTCCGGTGAGTGGGCATAAAAACTTAACGCAGGCTTAATGCCATCTCCGTAATAATAAATGACTTTCAAAGTGAATTGCTTTAAATAAATATTTTCTAAATTAAATAATATTTATTATTATTATTAAACTTGTATGCATGTACAGTGCACACGTTATTTTAACGATATCTCATAGTAATAAACAAATTGTTTATACCATAAAATAATTTATTTTATGTGACAAATAACACAAATATGGAATAAATGGTGAGTGCACGTGTGTGTGTTTTGTGCGTGTGTATGCGTTTGTGTGTGTTGTTATATTACCTTTTCGAATAAACATATACGAATATAAATGAAATTGCCAACTGCGAATGCATGTGTATATGTGTTTGTATCTAAAATCTATAGATGCATACTTGCGTAACGCGCCATATGCGTTTGTTGTGCAGTCATACTTTACCATAAGACTTTGTGATAATATTCCTGAATTAACGGCAATGGGGTGCTAATGGGAATTTGCGGTTTAGCGGTACGAATTATATTTATTTGGAAAAGGAGCAGTGAAATGATATAATTTAAAAATATTGGACCATATAACAATAATCTAGACGGTTATATTGAATAAATTGGAGCAAACGAGGGCTTAATATTTTTTAAATTATCTAAAATACTAATAACGTATAATTATAAGGCAAACAACAATACCTATACATGTAATAAAATGTTTATAAAATTGTTTCCGTATGTAATTGTTTGGTCTATGGATTTTATTTTATTACGCGCACCCCAGAGTGTTTATTAGGATTTGTCAAAGGTATGGCGCATGCATGAGGGGAATATGTTTCCGAGACTTCAAAGGCCCTAGAAAATCTTCCTGAGCCGGAATAATGTTTATTTGCCTATGTCCGTCCTATGTCTGTTTGTTGAAATATATGTTAAGTTTGTAAATATGACGGAATACTGAAATATTTGTATGTATGTATGCATGTATGTATGTATGTATGTATGTGTATGTGTGTGTGTGGTATGTAACTCGGCACAAATATATAAAATATGCCATCACGTCATGTATATAACAATTAGATATACATGCAACATATGACCAATATCCCGAACGGATTTATTGTTTGCACCCTCCCGCGGTCAGCTTACATGTTAAAGTTAGCGGTAGATTGATTCAGTGAAAGTTTAGTGTAAGTGTTTTGGTTACTTTTTTAGTTTTAAACGCTCCCTACCTAATTAAAGGGAAAAACAATCGTTAACAATTAATAATGTTTTATGGAGCGGAAGTTGTTATTTGTGGCATATTGTCAAACGATACATACATACAACTTAATGTTATATTCATGCATAAATGTTAGAATTAAAGAATAATTCTTTAATTTGTTTATATATATAAATTATGTTAATGAAAGGTGTGCACGTAATTGTGCATACTTAATTAAGCTGAAATGTATAATTTAGTTAATTAAATAGCCAAACGGTCAATAAATAATTATACATAGTGCGCACTCATATATAAAAACCCGCATTAGAGTGTAATTTTGTAAACATAAACATTAAATTGTTAAGAACTCTTTCCGAAAGCTCACATGAATTGAAACAAAAAAAAAAAAAAAACAAAACTAAACTATTAAAATATATAATATTTTTATTTTTTATTAAATATTTAATTAACAAGCTATTTATCTAAAAATATAATAAATAAATAAACGAGGAAAATAATCGAAATTATTTCGTGTATGATAAATAAACAAGTAAGAAAGTTATATTCGGCAGTGGCCGAATCTCGCATACCTGGCGTATGCTTTTCGCATTCTACTCTCCAAGTTCTTTTATCTGATACTCCTATCGTTAGTATTATTAAGAGAAAAGCAATCGCTGTGTCCACCAAATTCATTTTGGAATTAACCCATTTTGTAGGCACATAATCGTGCATATCTTCATTTGAGGAATGTATAAAAAAATAAAGCATAAAACCTCAAAAAGGCGAAAAAAGAAAATTTAATGACTTGTAACTTTGTGTGGCATTTTTGCCAGCAATGGCAAAGTGCTTCGTAACGCAAATATGGAAAATATCAGCCTTCTAACCTTTTATAATTTCTGACTAATGAACAAAAACCCAATTTTTGTTAAGAAAAACGGAGTTTCGTTCAGTTTAGGCTGCACTGCGGGCGTCTATTCTGACTAATTTGGCCCATTTTCAATACCAATCTGCGGGCAAATACTTCCAATGTTTCTACCAGGGGAGTACCAACAACAAACACCCAACAGACGGACAGACATGGCTAAATCAAGTCACTCTTGGGTGATACATATATTATGGAAAAAAACGAAATGAGTATACCCTCAGTCTTCAGTGGAGGGTATAAAAAAACTACATAAATGTTGGCAATGCATTAAAATAATTTAAAGAATACAAATAAATGAATTTCCATTGAATAAAAAATCCGGCGTATCCAGCCTTTTCAATCTTCTTACCTCACCGGAGTCATCTAGACGAGATATTGCAATTACGTGATTAAACGGTTTGATAAGATATTTTGACGAAGTGCCTATTGAATTAGAATTTTTATTTATGCAAAAGCCAAGTCGTCATAAATAGTTTTGTTTCTAACAAACCAGGCCGTATTAACAACGAGATAAAAAGTCTTTGATTGTTATCTTTCGAGTTACCGGCTGGTCCTCATACCACTGGTGAAAGTCAGTTAGCGGATATTCTCGTACATACTGAACGAATTGGTGAATAGAGTTTTTTGGATTTGAATTCACTTTGTTGGCTTTTGACTTATTCATGTTTATCTTTGGCGAATCTACAGCTAATGGTTTAAATAAGAAGATTTCAATCGATTATTAAGCTTTGCAGTCATATCAGCACAATAATTCATATCGTAATTGAACGCATCCCAATGAAAGCGTAAGCGTTTCATATATCACACATTCATAGTTTTATATAAAGCATATAAAAAATAAATTATGATGGCGATGAAATGTTTTCTATTTCTTCATGTAATTTTATTAAACATATGTATTCGTGCCACATACTAATTGTATGCAGACTCACGATTTTTGCTTACTAAAGATAAATTATGATAAATGTACAACAAAATGTTTTTTTATTCATGTTAAGCTTTGAAGCATAATAACAGGGACCAATTAATTAATTACTTAGTGCTATTATAGTATAAATATTCAAATAAAAAATTAAAAATCCATACCAGTGCATACCAAGCAAATTTTCCCTTTTTTTTTTAAACATAAATCGCAATTAAAATGTAAATAATTTATAAAGTGTAGTTTAAAGTAAAAAAAAAAAGGAAAAAATGATAATGAAGTCATATAATAATACATCTATCTCCCGATTTACGCAAAACAATTTTGTGCCATAAAATATTTTTTATCTTTAAAAAAAGAAACAAAAATTATAATCGGCCACGACGCACTATTAGCAGTTTCGCTTAAGACAGTTATTCGTATAATCGCTTCTTAAAGCTAGGCGTGCTCGAAAAAGCGGTCCGATCCAAACCATTTTCAATAGCGATCGCACTTGGGCCAAACCACGTCATTTCATCTCACACATACGACCTGTAGATTGAACACGAAATTATCTGCACAGACGAATAAACGGACAAACAGCCTTAGATCAATTCAGATTATGACTGTGAATCGATCGATATAATAAAATGTGCGTGTATGTCAAGATGTCGTTCTGGATGTTGCATGCATCCCTACAAACCTAATATATTCTTGTACCGCAAGTCGCAGTCGTATAACAAGGCATAAAATTCGTAGGCCATAGCTTAGACGTAAAAACTCAACAGGTATCTCCATAAGTCCAAGAACCTTTTACTTTTATTTTACACACATTCTAATATGTAGAGCTTTTCTAGGCATTTTCAGGAATAGTTTCAGGCTTGATTTTCATTCTTTAACTGAAAAAGAAGAGATTCTTGCGCATACGACTTTACATCTTATGGGGTTTCTGCTGACCACTTCTGGTCATTTTGAAGTGCAATTGCATTTTAAAATTTTTATTGCTTCTTTTTAGTAGAATTTTATTCTGAATCGATATCAGTGACGATGATGAACACGATCGCTGAAACTTGACATTTAAATTCTTAATTAAGGATGTCTTTAGCTTTTTCAGAGTTCGAGGAAAGTTACTGAACTTTCAGTTAAAGTTCAAGTTCAATGCAGAATAATTTATTAATAATTTTCATTATTTTTAAAATTGTTGTCCATTTTCGTCCATTATCTTGGCAAACATTATAAATATAACGAATTAAAGTTCATCAAGTGTTTATTTTATATTTGAAATAAAACAAATTGCCCGTAGACACATACTTGACAAGAAGTGTAATACCGTAATAGAGTGCTTTAATGAAAAAAAAAAAAAAAAAAAAACACTATTCCCAGATCAATGGCAACGTTTAGCGCAAAAAACACGCAACATTTTTTCCCCATAGAAGAGATATTTTCGAGCGCTCAACAGCAACGCTATTTCACTTCAACTATTTGCCTTCTTCATGTCTGTGCTTTTATTAATCGATATATGCTGACGTACCTGTACACATAATTAAATAGCAAAACATGTGTTTGAAAAAATTGATTAATTTGTTAAATAAGTGCACAAAGAGAAAATTAATTTTGCTAACAAACAAAGTAACACATTGAGAAAAAATAACTGTTTAACAGGAGATTAATAATAATGAAGAAATATTTGTACCCACGTCAATCAGTGGGTAGGGTTAATTCGATTTTTGCCCCAGCCTAGCTCAGCAGGCATCACAAATTAGGTTAAATCAAAAAGGAAAAAATTATGTCCGTTATTTGTAAGATACCCGTCCATTTCAAACTCAGTGTCCGTCTGTCGAAGCTTTTCTGTAATATGTCCGTTTCGTATGTCCATCTGTCATGTATGCAATTCTCTCATCGTGTGCTTGTTTTTCGCTTTCCTGGCTTTACTTGTCCCTACTTTAGCACAACCATTGCAATTCGATAAATATCGATATTCAAAATGATTTCAAAATTTATAAAACTTTGCATATAATCAAATTCTCGACACATATAACAACAGAATTGCCGAAAAGTGCTAGCAAACTCATCATCGCAGGGCTGCTTAGGATCTCTCACTTCATGATAGACTGACTGTAAATTAATTCCCGTAAAATCAACGGGTTCTTGTATTGGAAATCCATTTTCAGTAGTTGCGGTCAGGGTTAGGCAAACCCTGCTGATGATTTTGAGGAGTTAAAGCCATTATTGTTGACCAAACGGTAACGTGTGAATAATTGAAACGACGCATTGTGCCACTACCTTTATAGCAAAATTGTTGCAAGGCCGTTATGTTTATCGGCCGCAGTTATCGTACGTCGATGATGTCAGTTGCTTCATACTTCTCTTGCGCCCCCTTGCTTCTGAAACGAAACCTACGAAACCTGCTACGAAAACCCAAGCAACGCACAACGATATCCATAGTAATCAATCTCAAACTCAACTATCACAAACTTTAAAAAATTGTTATTGTAGTTGTCATTGCTTTTTTTATTGTGTTTGTTATATACAGTCGGACATTTTCCTTCACATAATAATTCTGGTTTTCCTTATCTTTTTTATCAACCTGCAAATGTAGTTTTAAAAAATTGACGATACAATGTTTTGAAGTTTTGTCGTTCAGCTCGTTGTTATCAAACAAACTTTCAAATACATTTTTTTAAGCTTAAATAAAATAAATTGTCTGAGGTAAGTTTTAATTTAAAGACAGTAAATTATCATCGAATCATCATAAGACTTCAAGATCTCTCAATTTATAGCTTTTCGTCGCAGGCCAAGCCTTAGTAAACTCCATGAGAACGCAATGGCATTTGTTTTGCACTTACAGAGCCGTGGCGTATGCAGCAGAACGATGCATCCTGTATTGTTGCTATTGCTGAAGCAGCTCTCTTCCGAGCATGTAGATAATACTGCTACACACGGTTATGGCTGGCATTGTGTTTACTTCGCCACAAATTGTTTCCATGATTCGCTATATTTATATAAGTCGTGGGTCAACGTTGATTAGCTCCGTCACATATTCATTGCAAGTCATTTGATAGGCTAAACTATCATATCTTAAGTATTCCACGACCTCATATATTCGCCCAAGACGCAAGTAGATCGTGCACATGTATGTTCGTCTCCTTGATAATCTTGAAGTAAATGTGTTTTTTTACATAACCTTATATACCGCTGCCCTGTCGAGTAAAAACGTTAATTCTGGTTTGGTTGCGCCTTTTGGCATTCAGTAATGCACTCGAATACATGTGAGATTTTAAAAATTTGGAAGGGTTTATTTTCGGTTAATGTCTGGTTTGGGCATTTTGTCCCGAATGTGGGTTGAGTCGGTTTTCCCGTTTTTCCATCAAGTGTGTACGATTGCTCCCGCTGTTAGTATCGTTCTAATTACTGTTATTACGATTGCTGTCAGTATTATTATTTCTATTGATGTTGTTGTTATAATTTTTGTTGTTGCTGTTATTATTGTTCCGATTATCTCGTTTTGTGCCATTACTAGGCGAGTTGCGATTATTATTTTGAACGTGTACCTTATTGTAATGTCATAGCAATTATGTGTTTGTCAGCACTGTGCTGACTTCGTCTATAGCTACCTTTTATCCTCATTATACTAGTGTTTGGCTGGACTGCTTTTTCGGATTCCATCGCAAGATTAACTGAGTGCAATATAGTCGTTGACTCTTTTTTTTTTTGAATATTGTCAAGGCGTAGATCATATCGATGCTTGTAATGAAACTTTTTTATTTTTTTGTGGGAGGGGAACTTAATTCTCTTATTTACAGATCATTTAATTTGGCAATAATGCTCCAGACTTTCTCCCGTCCGTGCGGTATGCTGCTTTCCTTTCAAAAGAAAGCGAACAAACAAGCATACGGGCTCGAGCGACGTGCATCCAACATGGTAGAGGTTTAAGAAAACCTCAATCTGAAATATTCGCTCCAATTAGAATCCGCAAATCAGTCCGAATTTTAAGGCCCAATCATCATTACTAGAGCTGATTTAAATGAACATTGAGATGCGATTTGAAATTCTGACGGATATAAAATCAACATTTCCTTGTACATTTCGCGTTTGTATAAAATAAAATACTTTACGATGCTTTACAAAATGTTATCAAATAATTTATAGTGAATAGCAAAGGATCGCCATGGGATCAAGATAATTTACTTTCTTATTAGTAATGAATGGAATGACAGTATAGAAAAGCCATTATTCTTGATAAACTTTGGCGGATGATGGACAGGCTAACTTCATTAAGTTAGATTAGCGAACAAAGCCGTGTTGCCTTTAAGTGGACTAACATTAGACACATGCACCTTTGCTTTTCACATTAACATAAC
Source organism: Glossina morsitans morsitans (assembly GCA_001077435.1). Lineage (NCBI taxonomy): Eukaryota > Metazoa > Arthropoda > Insecta > Diptera > Glossinidae > Glossina > Glossina morsitans. The sequence goes on along the minus strand of CCAG010011512.1, from coordinate 9,652 downwards.
TTACAATCTATGATCTCTTGCCCTCTCTTTCATTCCTTGTTTATTATGTTCGTGTTTGTTTTGCCTTCAATCCGCGAGCCATTAATTTCTATTTGGCTTGAGCAAAAGTTGTGCTAAAGTTTTAAAAGAAAACATGGAAAATTAATTAAGATTAAATTATTGATTTAATTGTGCTTTGGTGGTTTTTTTTTTCACATAAACTCCAATTCCCTTAACGAAAGTTAAATTGACTTTCATTTTCGTTTTCTTCTTTTCTTATAAAAGAATGCGTTAAGCGCGTCAATTGTCAATTCCTCTTCATACATAATATCGCGGAACTTTGTTATCATAAATTTATTCCTTGAAGTGCAAATGCCAAAAGTTTAATTAACCAGATTACCAGAGACCGGTTTAAAATTAAAATAAACTTTATAATTGAAAAGTAATCAAGTTGTAGTTGTCTTCGGGGTTATCATTAATATTCCTTTCATTAAAACAAAATGTTAGGTAAATTCTGTTTCTTGTAATTAGTCGCTTTATAAAACATTCATTTTGAACGCATTCGTTCTTCGTTTCTTTCACAATGAAAACATTGCTGCTTGTACGGTATAAGTTTCAATTGTTTACAACCTGTCAAAGAATGTCGACAAGCAGTCTTTACGACACTGCATACTATTATGTTTTAGACGGGAAAACATTCATTTGAGGTTAGGGAAATGCTTACGTAGATTTAAGTTGAAAATGCGTTAAGTTATGAGACAGTAAGAACGTGGATTAGGAGTGGATTCGTGCAAAAAAACGTTAGACGTTCGCATATGTCTTAGCCTAAGAAGTGGTCTTCAACTTAAGCTGGAAACTTCCTGAGCTATCTGTTTCTGATTACCACCAGTTCAGATCAACGCAGTCATATTTAGCAGATCAGCGGTTCACAAAAGGTGAAGATATGCGAAAATGGCTCTTTGTCTATTTCACCTCGAGGCTCGAGTTTCTACCGCAGTAGCACCTGCACGCTACCTGATAAGTGGCCAAAGACCATAGACAATGAATATTTCGATTATTTTATATGTTTCATGATATTGATGGGAATGTAATATTGTTTTTTTGCCTTCTTCACTTGCTTTCCTTTAAGTCCTATCTGGACTGTTATACAAATTTTGTTGTTGTTGATGTTGATGTGGAAGCCTAAAGAGAGTTCGCTAAGTATTTTGCCCGACAACTTTATATATATTTCCATGTATTGCTTTTCTTTATGATATTCGCAATAACCAAATAAACAATACATTGGGCTCTCGCATAGGCAGATACCAAGCCGGTGTTCGCTGCTTCAAATCTCAGTGGGGTAGACTGTACTTGTTAGTAGCTACAGTGCTCGCTTAATCGGATAATGCTTACTGAGTGGGCACACATACCCTGCACAGGCTGCTGCTACTCCTATCTCTTACTCTATTTCCGCATCACTTTCTGCTCATCTCCCTGTTACACCTATAGGAAACATTCGCTGAGTAATTGGTTATGTTAAGAAAAGAAAAAATTATTGATTATCTTGGGAAAACTTCACTTCACACTTCACATTTCTGTATCAATAAAACACAGATCTGCAAGGTTTGGAAAAGCTATTATAGATGCACGAGAATATCTGAGCTAAACTTACCAATTATGTTACGTTTCTAGAATTTAAGCAATCCGTTTGAGTTATATTTTGAAAACAATTAAGAAATTCTGGTTGTCTTACGAAGTGGAATTGTACTAAGACTTCCCAACATGCTGGCTGAAAGCGTCGAATCACTGAGGAGGATTTGTGTGGAAGGATTCTCTTAATTAAAAATGAGATTTTTGGTTTTCTTTTTCGGAAATATTATAATTTTTTGTTGCTTTCACCACCCACTTAGGGGATGTTCTCTATATATGTTCGCACGTTGGTTGTTAGGGGAGATTATAGGTAGGGGGAAAGGAAAGAGACGAGTAGTACGTTCGATTTTTTTTCCTTTTTGATCAGACACTCATCAATGATTTGGTTGTTGCAGAGGGGCTGTTAGTGCACTTTTTAATTTCGTGTAGTGGTACCACTTAAGGTGTCAAGATTTTATATCAAAGTTTAAAAACTAGAGACCAGAATGGATAAAGTAAATAGCTCAGGTGACTCATGTGGCCAAATGGATTCAAAAACCTTGGAGTAATGGCATAGAAACAAGGAGATACGAGGAGGAGCGTACTATTTATTCCTTATAAATTGTAACATACCACGTGAAGACAACTTTCAAAAGTCCACTATTAATAGTGCTTTGTATTATTTTTATTATTATCATTATTATTATAAATTTAGTCAGAGAAATATATTCTAAGACTAAAGTCTTAAAGAGCTACTATCTAAGGCTATTTCCCTTATATATGGTTTTTATTACTTAAAAATTTTTATTGAAAATTTTGTTATTATAAGACCTTCTTTAAAACTTATAAAAAGTCTCGACTGGAATTAATGCAAACGAGGATTCGTTATTTTAAAATGAGAAAGCGTTATCTGAAACGCGTTATCTGCGATATTTTAATGGAAATGGCTGGAAATTCAGCAGCTGTGCCAAGGTGACCTTAATGTATTGTGTTCATGCCATTGTTTTGTTGACTATTGCTCTGCGTTCAATTGCAATCAATTGGAATGAAAATATTATTGAAAACAATTATTATTAAGTTAGTGAAGCAGTGCGGCGAACATCTGTTAGACGAATGATTAGATTATTTCGAGTTCACTGAAATTTTTTTGCACTTGTCCTCATCATAGATTGACATTCACTGAAATTTGCCATAGTCGTAATATAGTCGTAATATCCTAAGTCATCGGAGTGTAAAGAGTCGATATGAACAGTCTTCGTTTTGTGTGTTTGTGTTATATTTTTATGAGCTGCTTGATATTTGGAATGGCAGTCTAATCCATGCAAGCTGTAATCCATTTTACATTAACTTTCTAAAAAAAAATTAAAAACAAGTAAGTCAATTACATTCGGTCGGGACCGAAACTTTTATACCCATCACCCATCACCGTTTACTCCAAAAAAAGACAAAAGAACTAAAAGAACAAAAATTCAAAACGTACTACAAACCAATTCCAAGGGATTGGTCGTCATAGACTTAGCCCTAGTTAGACCATCCTGTGCTGCCGAGAGGATTACTTGAATAAACGTCTCAATTGTACTAATCTTCGCAATAACTCTGTAATTGCTTATCAGGTTTCTGGCACCACACTTACGAAGCGGTATACCATAGTATTGCTTCTAGCTTTCCGGAAAGTATCCCTTCAGAAGATAACTACTAAAAATAATTGTTAAGGAACTACACTGTGTTCCTGCATAAGAACAAAGGAAACTCGACAGTATACCATGAGAGCCTGCAGCACAAGGCGATTTCAGAGGACACAACGCTTTAAAGATCCCACCTTCTGATAAGATGATCTGATGTGGGAGGGGGGGGGGGGGGGGCATGTGTTTAAACGGTAAGTGTATGGATACCCAGTAACCCTATTGTCACTGTAGCAGTTTTTAAAAAAATCAACAAAGAAATTACAGATCTCCGGCACGTTAGAGAACTATGGAACTATGGATAATCTAATCCGTAGATGTGGCAGTTTTTTTTTCATAAAACGGTCCTACACATCGTAGGAATACTACTATCTTTTTTCTATCAAGGTACAGCCAAAGTGTTGGGAATTACAAGAAAAAATGTGTTAGTAAAAGTCGAGCGTAATTCTAAGCAAAGATAAAAGTTATTTTCGGTGCTTGATTTTTTTTTTGAAAAACAGGATCAGTTACATAGAGAATGAATTATTAAACAAATCCTACAAGAATATCTTCGATAAAACTAATTTTTTGTCTCTTTTATTTGTCTTGATACAATAATTATTATATGTTAACTTTGCTGGGTATGCATCACATAATACATTTGTTTTGATTCTGTAAAACTTTTTCAATCTTATATCTATATATATATATATACATATTGATATAGATATATATATATATATACATATATACATAGCAAACAAAGTTTTCATTTATGAAAATTTATATATTGCAAAACTATTTTATATTTGAACATTTCTATGCTTCTTTTCTCTAAGCAAACAGCGTTGTATTCAAATGCCAATAAATCTGCAGAATGTTTGGAAAATTAATTTCAGGAAAAGAGCTTACCAAAGTTTAAAGGTTTTTTATATGCAAGAACTCAGCAAAATCCAAAAAACTATTTAATTTAAATTTCAACTTTTTAGTATAATTTGCTAAGTAACATTTTTTAGAAAAGTTTTCACAGATTTAAGAACCTTGCGATTTGATGATAATGTTCAACATTATCTTGTTTAAGCAGCGGTTCGCTAATAGTCCACTACAAACAACAAGAAAGTTTCTTCGAACCCGAACTTTTTCCTTGACGCAGTAGCAATTGGTGAAATGGCTGCGAAAGAGGGGAAATACAAGTCATTAAATAAAAAACCACGTGGGAAGGATGAAAATTATGAACAGCTCGGAGTTTTTATTATGCTTTCCGCGGTATCTTTTTGACTTCTCTTGACGTGAAAAAATGCCTTTTACTCTTCTTATAACATCGTAAGTTAAGATCAATATTAGGAAGCATTGCGGCGGAGGTACGTATACATATGACATTTGACAATTTATCGTCATGTAAATATTTCTAACCACATTGCGCCAATCATGTTACAGGTATACACAGGTAAAAATAGGTTGGGACAACAAGTGCAAAATATTCAGAAACTACATAAACGACATAAAGGACATAAAAGGCAGAGGATTTTTCACAACGTATTAAAGAAAAAAGCTTCTTGAAAAGGGCGTTGAAAATGGGTATAACGAAATTGACTCTGCCAATCAAACCAACGTACAGGGTACATTACGTATGTTGACTTCGTAGATCGCTTCGCCGAGGCAGCCATGTACGTAGGTAATAAATTTCATTAAAAACATGTAAAATATATTTTCTTAGTATTTTAAAATGTTACCAACAACGTTTGCATACAAAATCACTTATGAGTAAAAGAAATTTCCATTCGTTATGTCAGGAACTTATTTGCTTATTTCAGGAGTCATTATTTGTTCAATGTTGCGTAGTTCCTTGACTTTGAAAACAATAAAACTTTGCAGAGTATTCGCAATTACTATATTGATTACTATTATGATTATTGTTATTATTATTAAGCAATGGGAGGCGTATACAGAAATGCTAATAATTAACCGTAAAGCACATAATCTTATGACTATACTTTTCTTTTATAAAGTTTTTTTTATACACATCACTGATGGATGAGGGGTATACTCATTTTGCCGGAACGTTTGCAACATTCAGAAGCAAGCATCAAAGACGCCACCGAATACATATATTCTTGATCAGCATGTCCGTCTATCTGTCCGTTTGTTTATTTGTCCGTCTGCGTAATGCTTGCGTGTGAACACTCTTTGCTTTAAATTGGGCAAAAATCTTGGAAGTTCTTTCATGCAAGTTTGTATTGAAATTGTATCAAAACGGTTTGCAACATTCAGAAAGAGACTTCGGAGACTCTATAAAGTGGTTGGTACCAAACGTGACGCGTTCTAGCCGTGTTTGTCGATCCGTCCCTCAAATTGTCTCTTAATTGTTGTACTAAATGTACTTAAGGTCGCAAAAGTCAGCCACTTCAGATAGAAATTACCACTGTTACTCAACAGAAACAAAAGAAAGGCAGCTACGCCAGCTTCGTTAGAACAGGGAAATTTTATCCTTTTCCTTTTTATGCCCAGCACCAAAGGATGGGATTATACTCATTTTAACAATGTGCGCAGCATCTACTCAGAGAATCTATAAAGTATATATTATATATTCTTGATCAGCGTGAAATTGTGAACTGACTAAGTCATGTCTGCCCGCCTGTGTGCCTGTGTAGTGTTGGACTCTTCTCATCGCAATAATGAAGATACCACTTCAAATTTGGGCGAAGCATTGGGAGTTCCTGCCTGTTGGGTGGTATTGCAAATAGATCAAATTGACCAAAGTACGAGCACGCAGGAAATCATGAACCTTGCTAATGTGGATTGCTGGACTATTGTCACATAAACATGAGAGTCAAGTGGGAGGGTTTACTTTGTATTTAAACATAATTTCTCCTGCTCTTAGTTAAATTAGAACAAGAAGCCATTTGTGTAGACTGTTCGTTTTTGGTCTTGATCATAAAACTGTTCTACTTGTAGCTGCAAACACATGTTTACAGTCGATGGCAACTAAACTTCATTTTTCTTATACCAGTTGCTGTAGAGATTAACAGTGTATTACGGATTTCAATGGATGTTATGGGTTAGCTTACGAAACGATGCATGCAATGTGTGTTCTAATATGGCTGTTGTCGGAAAACACCAAGTATTTGACCAAAAGAAACCAAGTTTGCTTATTGTTACTTGAATTTTATGCGTAACTTTAAAAGCAAGTATGATTCACATATAAATTTTTATTGGTTATGTGAAAATTCAAATTTGTTTTCTTTTTTTTTATTTCAACTTTTACTGCAATAGGTATCGTTCAGAAATTTAGAACAAACAAACGAACAAACAGAGAGTCATTCATTGCAAGAACAATTCCGATTCACTTACGTTTAAAAATTATTTATATGTTTCGTCAGGTTCGTCCTTAAACGAATATAGCCTCCTTATTTGCTAAGACTTCCATTGAGCTAAACAACAACAAAAAAAGAACTGAAATTGCTATGAGAATCTAAATAAATATGCATTTATTGCATCGCATTGCTAGCAGAATACATAAACATAAACATTGTTGTTTTGTGCTCTTACATAGATTAAATTCTTTATTCTTTTCAACTTCTTTCAATTTCACTATTTGCTAAATAAAAAAAAAAAAAAAAAAAAACAAGAAAACTATAGAGACAGAAAAAGGACTTGTCCGGCAATTTATTTGTGAAAAGAAGTCGTAAATATTTACTTAACTCAAGCTTTTTATTGCGCATGAATATCTCTACTTGAAATGGCAATCAGATAACACTTTTCTTATTAAAGAACAGAAAGGAAATGAATAGAGAAGTAAGTGAAAAATGCTAAACACCACGCTTCATGCCGAAATTTGTATACCTATCACTCGTCGTACGTCAAAAACGACTCGAAGCAATTATGTGATAAATCGTCCACAGCAAAAATAAACAGAATAAATTAAAAATTTAAAAATGTTATGCTAAACAAATGCGCTGTTTTGTTAATATTATTTTTAAAAATTTCTCGGCTACAGTTGTGTTCTATATGCAAGAGTATGCGAGTAACTCTTTTTCGAACGCACTAAATTTGTTTACATTTTATATATATATATATATTTAGTATATATTACTTAGTAATCGTTAAACTTAATACATTTCGAAACTTTTAGTTGTGTAGTGAAAAACGTAATAGAAAACGACCTCAGCAAAGGCAAGTACTAGTTAATAAAACTCATTTTATAATTGCAGCATGAAAGGAAAAAAAAAATTGCACACAATAAAAAATTGTAATAGAAAAACCAAGCAAATCATGAGATTATCTTCTTCTTTTTTTTTTTTCCAAAAAACCATGAAAGTCGTTTTATTTGAACAAAAGAAAATGAAATACTTTTGCAAAACGAAATTTACAAAAAAAAAAAAGAGAATAACGTAAGATCTAAATTAATATTAGAAAAGAGAGATGTTTTGAAACCGATTCGAAGGTTTATCAAACAATCTAATATAGAATTATAGCAGTGATGATGATGATGGTGACGATGACGACGACGACGACGATGATGATGATGCCAAAGAATGACCTGAGAGCTATCATATTTGTAAAGGGAGTTGATTATGTCAGATTAGATGACTTAACTTCGCTTATACAAGGTTTTCGTCGTTTAATACATGCTTTCGAAATTTATACCGCAAGTTTCAAGCACAAATCTTTCAATGACTTAAGTTTTAAAATAAATTTCTTAATAGTAAAAAAAAAAAATCTTGCAACCCATGCAAACTTGTCTCGAAATTGGTCCACAAAGCAAACATATCCTTGATTGGCCTGATCGATCCCGATTCCCATCCACCTATTTAGGCTCACGGTGACGATCTGAAAACCATACAATAGTTCAGGCCTTTCTCTAAATAGTATGTATATAGTATACGATAGTTCCGGTAAGGGGATTATAATTGCCTTTGATGAAATATTTCGCAGATATACGTTTCCCCGGCGTGGGAAAATGAAATCTCTGTAGTGTAGTAGTGTACATATAAACCATTAGATTTCCGTCTCAATTTTGTCGAAGCACAAATTGAATCATCTGTCGATCTGCCTGAACACAGGTTTATATTTCTGTGTTCATCATATCCCCGATCGGAACAAATAAGTTAACGGCTTCGACTTTTGCAAAAATAATAAATATTCTTTCAAGTAGATTAGCATTAAAAATGGATAAAAGCGGTCCAAGACACCTATAATACTGAGGATAGATCTGCTCTCAAAGACATCTCCTCGTATTTTCTACTTATGTTTCTATAATACCTAAGCGAAAATGTAAAAAATCGACCTCACCCAACCAAGATTATAAGACACCGACATATCATTTTTCTGAAATAAAAATGATGTTGTGGGAAATTCATCCATGGCCGTATATAATTTTCTTATTTGTTTGGTTATCTGCCCCTTTGAAGAATCAACTACGAGGATAGTATCTTACTGGCGAGGAGAAGGGTGCTAATCGTTTAAACAAATTTCTGAATCTCTTTTTATAGAGCATTTCTTAAGTTCATAAGACATCTCTTTGTAGTCCCCGTTTTTCGTGACGGAAATGGCAACTTCTTGAAAAGATAATTACATTAACTGACAAACAGTTGGTCTTTTTTCAAGTGCACTGCACTTTTTTAACATCTTTTATTCAGACATGTAGAGAAAAATAAAAGGTTCGACATACACATTCTCATATGAAAGGACGGAAAGTAGAAGAAAAGATACGTTTTCTTATTGGCGCAGAAAAAAGTTACTGCGAATAGAATATAGATGGTCTTGTGTCTTGTCGAGGTTAGTTTGGTTGACTAATTTGATATAAGCTGAGGGAATATGTTTATTTTCATTTCAAGAAAGGTATTTAGAACTTTACCGTTACTAAGTATATGTGTGCATATGTAGAAGGTATGAACAGATTAATTTACATCTATTCGGTGGAAAGGCTTAGAAAAAGATGGCATTATATCATACTTGCAAAAAAAGAAAACTAACGTAAAAATAAACACCAATTGGTGATGCACTTGTTATTAGCCAAATATTCCGCCCGATGGCGCACTACTACTTGCATTGCAATTTAAATAATTTCAATAACTGCAATAACAAAGTAATCACATGTGCATGCATAGCAACTAAACAAATATACAAATCCTTTGAAAGCAATTTGTTTAATAGTGAAAATCTTAATGTAACAATAAAAAAGTCATTTTCTTAACTATTAAGTTCTACACAATTGCTTCGTGTATGCAATTTTCCTTTATCACGCAAAGCAATTTTGAAACAAAACAATTTTTATGAATTCTATGCAAGAGTGCATGTGTGCACACTATAAAATTGAATTGAAGAAGAATTTTTGGGATTTTTTTTTAAATAAAATTTTTTATATATAAAACATCATATTAGTGGAGAATTTTTCAAGGCTT
>CCAG010011511.1:0-19731 GCA_001077435.1 Glossina morsitans morsitans | reverse complement strand
AAAATGGAGAAAACTGACCACGCCTACCCAACATTATAGCCTACCGAAATTTTATTTTTTTTCAATACCTTTATAACGCGCCGAAACGAACTTCAACACTCCCATAAAATATGCAAATTCTTGGCCAATTTCAAATCTTAAATGCACCTAAACATGTCCGCCTGTTCGCTTGTCCATCTGTCTCTTTGCTCAACTTTGTAGCATTTGTGGTAAACATTCTCCTTCTTAGGGAAAATGAAGATATTGCCTACAAATTTGCAAAACAAATTATAATTGAGCTAAACTTTTCAAAGGACACGCCTACAATACCCGCATCTCTCTAGAACAAAAACTTTAATTTTGAAAATAGAAAAAATCAACTGCGTCCTCACCATGTTATAGAGCATGAAAATGATGTTATTTTACTTCTTTTGTCTTCTTTTTAGGGTAAACGATGATGGGTACTTATCGAATTTAGTTTTCTTACTTGTTTTTGTTTTGTTCGCGTTGTGGAGGATACTTAGCGAACGTATCTACACTATCCACGTAGGTTAAAACTTAAATAAACTTTGTTTAGCAAAAAAAAAAAAAAAAGAAGCAAAACAAGTTCAGTAAAATAAGTCAACCTAAAGAGACTTAAAGGCCATGAAAGTGACCGCTTTAGTGCAGATTTTGGGCTCAAGGTGTAAGTTACTCATTGATATGAAAACTTATATCGATATTTATATGCAATATGTCCCGCTAGCTTTATAGATAGATAGATAGCATAAATAAATCAATTATCTTGCGAGCATATGCTTGTAAAGATGTACATCTTTAAGATTAATGCAGTTAAACAAATAAATTTACATTAGTTTAACGGATATTCGACTTGATTGTTAGCGAGGACATGGAAAATCATTTGAATACTATTAACACAGACAGAAACCGTAAAGTTGTATAAATTGCGCCCATAAATTTTTCTGCTTCCTCTCTCTCAATTGTACTGCAAAGTACAAAGGCACCTAAACCTAGACTCGCATGCATTAACTTTTAAGATTATTTACGCTATTGGTATTGTTTTATTATTACTATTTGTTTTTTTTTTTTTTTTCAACTACACGCACATGTATGTATATATGTAATGTATGTTAGATGCAGATACAATACATTTTTATATATAGAGATAGAATTCGTATTCTTTTAAAACATAAATCTTTGTTAAAGCTAAAGCCCATCTGTATTATTCCATTAGATAAAAGAAATGAGGAAGCATCGTCTATAGAGTAACGTAAAGAGAAGAAGAAGAAGAAGAAGATATACAGCGTAATGCAAATATTCGTTTAAAATCAAATAAAAAGCAATAAAGATATCGGTTTTGAGGTTTTATTCATATAGACTAAGCCATGCAGCAAATGTCCTCCTTGCTGTTATTGTATATATGGTATGAAGGTATGTCTGCATATATATATAAATATATGTTTAAAAAAAACATCGAAACGGCAGACTATAGATAAAACTATGCATTTGTACGTAGGTACGTTGATGATACATTTAGAGTGTGGTATGTAATCCGCATGTTACGTTTTCTGAATAAAAAATATACATAGACATTTATACAGACAGACAGACAGACAGACAGATGGTTTGTAAATACGGAGAGAGATATAATTTTTCATTATATGAATACTTTGTATTTTCATAAGTCCATTAAAGAGATGTATTAAATGCAAAAGAATGTATTCTGTACGACATTTGCGAAAGCAGTTGACAAACGTAACTAGTTTGCGATAGCTAGTTAGTTACGTCTGCATGGAGATATGAACATTAAAAATTGAATAGTTTCTCGAAGACTTTTCTTTCTCTTTTTTATTTATTACATATATTTACAGAAGTGAAAAAAAACTTTTTTAGGTTTTGGTAGCACTACGTATCAATGATATTGAGTGTGATGGGTGTTTTTTCCCCATTCTGGATTGCTTCATTGATTAGTCTACGTGTTGAGCGCTAAGCAAAGTTGATTTTTTCTTTATTCTTAAGTTTTTCATATCAGCCATAGTCATAGTCAAGGAGGCAGAAATGCGCTAGATTTGCACTTTCCTTTAAGGCGGTCATGCTGTGATGCTTATCAATATAGCTGTCCAATGCCTACAATTGGACAATCGATACAACGTCATCTTTCGCCTTCATGCAGCATTGTTATATTAGCGTGCGCTTTTCACTATCCCTGACGTTATTATTAAATTTCCTTGCATATTGTTTGTTTGCATTCATTATATTGAAAATGTTTCCAGGTAGGTTATGCTTCTTTATAACTCATAGCACTTATGGTACACGATATGTTAAGTTTGTCCCACCCTTGATATTATACCAATCGATTCAGAATCATTTTTTTAAACGATCTAACCCGTCTAAGTGTATCTGCCCATCTGTCCGTCTCAGATCTCTTCTTGTATTTCTGTGTTCAACCTGCAGATCGGTAATTTTAGGATATTTGGTTGAAGTAAGGTACGGCGACGTGGTTTAGCCCAGGAATGAACCACTTTTTCGACATTTCCCGTTATCAAGACTTACCTTGAAAAGTTGTCGGCAACTATATAAAGCGAAGCGGCTTAAATTGTTTAATACGTGTTTTAACCCAAGGCCAAACTTTTTTTTTGAAAAGTCGTTACATAAGTAACTATTACATATATTAAATATTAATGGTCAACTGTCGCAGATTATAATTATAATATTTCAAATGTAATCAGTGGAAAATAATCATGAAATTGTTTAAACAACTTTACCGCGTTAATCTCGCAAATATTATAAAAGCGTGAAAAAAACAAATTTTTATTTTGTTACACATATGGAAAGAACCTGTACAGTAGCTGCATTACTTCCTTCGAAGAAAGTAAAAAGTTTTTAATCGAAAAAGGATTTTATTATGAATTGCTGCGAGAAATCAGTTTTTGGATGCAAATGTCTAAGCACCCAGCTAATTGTCGGAGTAAAGTTTGTCAAGCGATGTCAAAACCGAAATATCGTTAAATGTATTGCAATCATGCACATAACCACTTATAAATTTGAGGTTAACGACAATTACACCGGCATGTTGCTCGGTCTAAAGCAATACATTTCGTACATGTTGTTGCGTGTACACAAAGACAAAGTAGCGATTAACCAAAACATATATACTTAAGCAAACATAAGTTAAAATTCATATGTATTCACATACGGATGCAGTAAATGCTCAAAGGAGACTGCGAGAGTATCACAATTCCCTTAAACATCCTCCCACACAAATGGCACGTGTGTGTATCGGCATGTGTACATGTTTTGAAATAATTTAAAATGTGTATGTGTGCATGCATCGGCTTCCTGTGACCAATAATTTGTAAATAGAATGTGGCTTTATGTTTGAAGAAATATGCGATGCTTGGTTAACTCGAAATATATATTTATTTCTATTCACATTGTTACGCACGTATGTGGGGTACAGTGGAAAGCACAGAAAAGAGATATCAAAATGTTTTTAATTCGTTTATAAAATCTGTTGTTTTTGCAATTAAGCTATGGATGGTCAACATTTTTTGATTTACAAGGCAACAGTTTTGTAACGTATTCGCAAATAAAGTTTGAAAAATTCAAGTTTGGAAATTTATTACAAAACGCTACAATTGAAAGTATTGTCCTTTGTAAGCCATTCTTTTTTTCTAGCTTTCTCACTGCATTCGAGACAAGAAGTTCTGTCCGGACAAGTTTTCGTTCAAAAAAAAAAATGGTAGACTGAAAAGGCAGTGTAACGTTTGCTTAATGAATTTCGAAATATGATCAATAATGTTACCGGACAGAAATGTCACGTAATTAAGTTTTTCTCTTGTATTGCAGCGACCCAATTTCTTCCTTCAGCGTGCGATCCAACTGCTTCAGTTGTGTTGATTAACAACTTACGGTGGTAAAATTGCATTTGGGAAACCTATAAAAAGAGCCATGTATTTTACGGGTTCGACTCGATACCTTCGGTGTGCATCCCCGGTCTCCGGTCAATGCAAGAAAAGTTTTCCTACTTGTGCGTGTGAAAAATCGCCTTTCAGCTTGCAAGGATGGAAGAATTTCTTGCTTTTGAATAATTTCTAATATGGTTGCCAATAATTTTGCGAGTCCTTTTTACTTATTGGTTTTCATCGAGTACTGTCTGTGTAGTGCTTCTTCTTCTTCTTTGTCGAAATCTCTTTTGATAGTGTACAATGACGATAGTTTTCTGAGAATAGTCGATTATTTTTAACGCCATTGAGTTCAAAGTAATGCTTCACCTTTCGTTAGCTCAGGAATCATTGGTCAAAAGACTATGCTGCTTACAGTTCAACACGATTATTTGTACCAAAATTTGTAAATGAAAACTCGATATTCGATTCCAGTTAGGCACTGCGATATAGTACTAATTAAGCTTCCTTGTGGATATCCCCTGAAAGTTAATTATAAACCCAATAAGAGTTGGGTAAATGGCAATACAAATGGTGAACTAACACCAATTACTCCCCAATTACTAAACATGGCTGCATTGTCAGAACTTTTATAGGTCTACTTGGACTCAAATTCAAGTGCGACAATTCAGCAAGATCTCCTGACTTAAGCTTCATCTGTTCTGATTTTCGAAAGTAGAAAGTCTTGTAGAGTGTGCTTTTAAGTCACTATAATTAGTTCAACTTAATTCATGCTATATGCGCTTGCTTCGATGAACTTCCGATTTTCAAGGAGATGCAATTTTTATTGAAAATCTTTCGTTTGAAAATATGTGTGTACATCTGAAGGAAGTAATATTTCAGCTATTATGCAACTATTTTCATTATATATGCATAAATATACATATATATATATATATATATATATAAAGAAATTAAATGGAAATCGAATTTATTGAAAAGTTTGTCTTGAGCAGTTTCAGTTGAGATTAAAGAGCACGATATTGCATTTGAAGTTTAATAAAAATGCAAATTTCTTTCCGAATATTGTACAAAGGTATAAATGTGTAATAAACTACTTATATATATATATATATATGTATATATGCTGAATAGGCTAACAATTTAATATATTTGCAAAGCGTACTTAAGAAAAAAATATTTGCAAATAAAAAAAAAAAGTTTGAAGGGAGCTAGAAAAATTCGGTTCAGTGTCATATATGTTTCCTTTATAGGTCTTAGGAAAAAAATTTTTTTAAACAGTGAACAGGATCAGAAGTTTAGATGTGTCGCCATTCCTCATTTATCGTGACCAGAAAAATTCCAATGCATAAAAATTCCAATTGTGCTGTAACCGCTATGTACTTATTTTACATTCCTTTTTCATTTGTGTGATGTTCAAAAAAAGTACGAGTCCTTTCATACATAATAAATTTTCGAAAATTATCGCTCTTTTCCATTACTTCTTTTCTATGAATGTTTCCTTTTTATTCCATATTCTCTTTTTATACTCTACATAACTTCCAATGCAAGTGCATTAAGGTTATGTATATAGCACCCAGAATACCTTTAGATAGACTCACAGATATGATTTTCAATTGATCTAATCTTGTCTGTCCGTCTTATATTTTTGTCGGCAACATACAGATGGCAATTTTTGAGATATTTTAATGAAATTTTGCTATTCTGATCTGTTTTAGCCGAAGGACGAACGCTGTTGAAGATGCTTCATATCGACCCAGTGTTTCGACAACGTTCCAGATAACACCTTACTTTGAATGATGATGAGTGATATGAATAATTCAATTTAACGAAGTGATGTAGCGTATTTAATAGTGCCCCGTGTCCCACTATATAGTGTTGTTACTTGTCTTTTTATAGACATGTCTTTTTTCTTTGAGTTTCTAACGTTGTCAGAAGCGTACTTTATTTTGATTGATTAAACAGTCATCGCAGTTGACCGCTGAAGAAATGAAATAAACGAAAAAATATAGTTAAAAATTCTTAGTAATCAAACAGAAAGGTTTAAATAAAGTGGGCAAAGAAAAAAATAAAGGGAAAAACTATATGTGTTTCGGGGGAAAATGTAAGATACATTCAGGAAAGCACAGTGAAATTTTTAAATCCTTTTGTCTTTTAAAAATATATGAAGCAAACTTTCATAAAAATTCAGTGAAAATTTAATACATTGCCAGTTGGCAGCAGCAATTATAAAGGAAAACGTAATCAAGACTAAAATTTTTCACATTTGAAGCCATTTTTGCGGTACAAACGAATGCAGTCTTCTCTATTGTCGGATGCGGATGCCGGCCTTGTACGCTTAATTCGAGAAAACTTGACGGCCTGTAAGCGGTAGACGGCGCGATCCAATAAAGAGATATTAATTTTAACCCTAAAGTTTCAGATATGAGGCAGTGAGCGAATATCGTCCGTAGCCTCCCTTGTGGCCAAAGCAAGATCTAACACCTCTATATTCAATGCTTTCGCAGTGTTGAGGTAAACAGAGCTAATTTTGAAAACCCTTCAAACTTTTTTTATGCGACGACCTCAAAAAAGAAATGAATGAAATATCTGAGTGAATTGAGCTACAGACATCCTGAATAAACAGTGCGTACAAGCACCTAAGATGGATGGATGGACACTAGCAACATCGTCTTTTCGAAAAACCATAGAAGGATATATAACCATAAGTAGATTTGTGGATAAATCATACACAAGTTTAAGATAACGCACTATGTGGTTACCGCTTACATTTATTGGAAATTTCAATGCAATTGATCATCTTCTTGGCGGCCTTGATATATGAATATGCGGATCATGTGCTTTTTCTCCTCTTTTTTTTTTTTACTCAAATTTAAGAAGTGTCATAGAAGCAAGCAATGAAAAAGTTGAAGGGCAAACGGACTGATATTCTTAACATAATTTAAAGCCTCATAAATTAAGCTTAAATATCATGGTACAGATAGTATTAATATATAACCTAATCTCGTTCCATTGCTTTGCATTTGTTTTTCAAAGTTTTTAAATTCTTACAAACTTCACTCTAATCATAAGGAATTCAAGTAAAGACTAAGGCAAAGTGTGGAAAAAATTCTTTAAAAATTTTCTCGTTTTTAATAAACACACTGCATGCTGCGTTATTGTATTTGAAAATGTACAGTAACTGAGCTAACTTTATAAAAAGTTTTTTTAATGCTTAACTTTTGATAGTTTGCGGTTTAACGATTTAAAAATCTGAAGGATACAATTTTGTTTGTGAACAGGAAGTGAATTGATTCAATCAACTATACGTTTTTGTTGCAGTCATTGTCATAAGCATTTCAATTAAGATGAAATGCTTGAAAAGCATTATTTTGCGTAAAGCGATAGTAGCCAATTTTTATTCTATCGATTAATAATTCCCGAGGTTAACATATAAAAATCGTCTCTTTGGTTATTGTTCTACTACATGCTTACTTGGTAAAGGCTACTACCGCTTGCTTATATCTTTCTTCTTGCTCGGTTTGAATAGAGCGCATCGTCTGAATAATCGGTCATATAATAACACACACACACACAAAAAAAAAAGAAAACGAATCTGAAAATCAATAGAGTAGTACTTGTGCTCAGGAAGCATTGAATTCAAAAATATACAGCGGCCTGTTTAAGGTACTCGATATCGAGCAATCCCGATTGAAGAATTATATTTATATATGTAGACATAGTCTCTAGCACAGTAACAACAACTGTTAGAAAGTGCCAATAGTCAAAGAACGTCTGTCGTATATTGATGTTGTTATTCTAAGCATCTGCTTAGGAGTTACAATGGTTTTAATGACATCAATAACTTGTCGATGATTCGCTGACTATAAACGGGGTCACACAAATGCCGATAAAGTGAAAGTAGCAGTAATGTAAAGCAGTAGGTGGGCTTCCATTTCTTTGTTAGATGACTTTCTTGAGTTGTTGGCATCTTAAGGAAATCAAAAGCGATTGTACATTGGGGCATGAGAAAGGTGTGTGCGACCTTGATCGAGTGTTCGCTAACAGGTAAACACGGAAAACCGCATTCCAAGTTGATAGATAAATTTGATTTGTTGCTCCGGCCACAGCGTGGTCTAGGTTTAGTTCCCAGCCATTGTTATCAGTCTGTTAGTCTGCAAAGAATACCATTACGAAAAAATTTGGATGAATTGATGAGGATTTTGTCCACTCTGAAGTGTATTTTGAGGGCCTTGAAATATCTTCTCACAGGAAAGAAAACGTAATACTGGAGAAATACTATGCCAATGAATAAATTCGAACTTTGCGAAACAAAAATTTTTCTCCCTAAGTCCCGGGACTGATTGATTAAAGCATTCTTCCCATATATACAAACCGCTTAGTTTCTCCTTCACTGCTTCTAAATCTTTACAATTTATTGAACTGTAGATGAAGAATCAGAAGAAGGGTTGTTGGCGTGTTGGTCAGCATCTTTAAATATATGTTTTTTAAGGCCTTTGTTAACGTTCCTGTTGCGTGAAACTACTGTCGCATGTCTGCCAAAAACATATCTGAGTTTTTGTGGTTATGCTATCGAAGCCAAGAGGATATATCTTAGTTTTTAACTCTGAGAGAATAATTTTAACCCAAACCCACTCAAAAATTCATAATTGTTGATAGCAAGGTCGCCAGATGTTACATATATAGGAGGACAAAATTTCCAAGTCTACGATCATGAACCAGGATAAGGAAATAGTTAAGTGATGGAGGAAGCAAGCAGTGCTGGAATTAATAATGAATTCAACAGGAAAACTAATACATTAGCTAATAACTATAGGGTGCTAGGTGTAGTTTTCTTCATTCTTGCTAAAGTCTATACGCCTTACTGAAAAGTTCTGAGAAGTATTTGAATCAAACGTTCGTCTTGTGAATTAAGCAGATTGATCAACGCTTGAGTACCTACCAAAAAGTAGTTTGTCTAACGTTCTAAAAGAGCGAATGGTCTATAGCGAATCAATACAGTTGTGGCTCATTTGCTTTCAAAATCCGAATAGCGTTAATGATCTACGTGTTGAAGAAATGAGTGGCAATGTGTGGGAACGAAATTGTTGATGCATCTGCCAGAAAAAAAGAAAAAATTTGTTCTAAGAACTGCAGAAAATGACACGCAAATGTAGAATAGAAAAAGGGTCTCTCTTCCCTTTTCTTCATACAAATTCCAACGGGCTTCGATATGCTTCCGTATGTCTTCCTTTCATATCAAAAATTTATGGTCAGTTTAATAATTCTAATATGTAACACCATTGTTTGAACTTGTGGTCGTAGTTAGAAATGAACACACAAATAAAACTTATGTGTACGAATTACTTTCTATATATGTAACTATGTGTAGCATAGAAATACTGAGCAATCGAAATTTATTTCATTGTATTTTGTATTTAAACAAAACAAAATTTTTAATTTTTTATTAAAAACGACTGAATGTTTATTGTGTACGTAAAGCTTCAAAACGCTTTAATCTCCACACATAAATAAATAAAATAAATTTAGAACGAATCGGTGACACCCGCAATCAGAAAGCAATACCTAGAGGTTGCAAAGTATACTATCACTTATAAGCATGAGAGTTGATTGAGAGGAACTTTCCTTGCATTGTCTTCTCAAAAACCTTTTGGAAATATCTATATCAAGCTCTATTCCAATATCTCTTTCTTATGAGTTATAGATTACAGTTTTTTTTTTTTTTTATTATATTGTTTTCCTTAATAAAAGGGAATTACCCTCATTTTTGAAACTGATCGGTGAACGCCCAGTTAGAAATATATTTTTCAATTTTTGGACCATGAAGTGCTTAACAGCTGCCGAAACTAACCGGTAAACCTAAAGAAATCAACTGTAAGCCTTAGCCTGATCAAGGTATTTGTACATTATGAAGTCTCTGAACAATGTTTTTGAACGTTACAAACGAAAGAGCACATCGAACACATGCACTTCGGTAAAGGTTCTAAATAAACAAAGACTTTGTAAAAATTGATGAAATTGTGCAAAATTGCATACAGTACAAGTGAAAAGTTATTAAATCTTGGAGAGCTTAAAATTTGTCAACTGTTTACGTTCATTCAGTTCGTTCTCATAATTCCGGTCTATCTCTACGACTGAATGCGTCCTAATCGAAAGATTTTGATTTTTACTGCATTTGTATTTTGCGTTTATTTTGTCTGATCATTTAATGCACGTATATATACAATGATATATAATTTGTGCAGTTGGATAATTATTTGCATATGTGAGTTATTTATATTTCAGTTATATTTAGCACATCTGAAGTAAAAAAACAAAAAACTAATGTTTGCTTGGCACACTGACGAAGAGGAACTCAAATAACTGAACATATATATAGCTACATTTGTAATCTTTATGCATCCAAGTAATATTGAAAAAATTCTTTGAATTCATCTGAAGCTTCTTCTTAACTATAAAGGTTCCTTTAAATTTTCTTCGAACAGTCACTTGCTATTATTTTTTTAATCCTGAGTTGAGTTTCTAAAGCCCTTTTATTCGAGATAACAAAAGTCGAGGTCGGTATGGTGAAGGAACTCAACAGATTTGAAAGTCCGTAGTGATGGGCAGTCGAGCAGTTAAGCATCGCTACTACCAAGTCTGTGCCCGCGGATTTAAATGTGAATGCGATTGAGTTTCCTTTGGTCGTTGGTAGTTATAGTGAGCGCTCAGTCACTAAAGGCATGCCGCACAACGCTGCGGCCGTTTCCCTCACTTCTTTCCGACCGTCACACCGTATTGTGCGAATAGGTGGCATCCAATGGGTGATTGGTCACATAAGAAGAAAAAAAAAAAACTAGATGTGCAAGCAGATGCAGGGGCATGTTTATGGTTTGCCAATATCGAATAAACGCGAACCCCGTTTGATGGCAATTTTGTAATAAAAATGCACACTTTATCGACAAGCTGTAAACTATCTATTCGTTGCCATGAGGCCATAATCCATAGTTTATTCCAAATCAAGAACTGTACGCCGATGTTAGGTTACGCGAACTAAATTTTCTCATGTGTTACTGTTCGAGTGTGAAAAAAAACTAGATCGGAATCGAATATCTTTATATCCTCGTTTATTGAATATAAATGTCTTTGGGTGATTTCATAAAATTGAAATATATTCTCCGTTTTTGCTGTCGTTTCTTCAGTAATTTTAAATTTCAGTTATTGCTTTTATGTCACAAAAAAAAGGCTGCGAAATATTGTGAACGACGAGCTTTCGTCGTCAAGCAAAAGGCTTTGCAATTTTCAATAAGATTTAATAAAAGTGATTTCAGCACAACTTGATATGAATTGTAAACAGTTACCTTGTACAGCCCGGGCACGCAGTCTGGTGGTAGAGCAGGGTTTAAATATGAAATTAAAAGAATATCAAGCCAGATACTATCTAAAATGGAGTATAGTGAATTTATTATTCTTGGCTATTTTTAAACTGGATTATAGCATTAAATGTACATGTGGTCAGTCGTATTGGTGCAAATTAGAATATGGAAGCATAGTGATAGTGGGCATTAACACAATGGCATGTATGGCTAAATACTTGTATTATGTTTTTAGAAAAGAACCCATACAGTGCACAATACAGCAGAGAAACTTGCTAAATATTGATGATAACGAGAACTCATTTATTATATCAAAGACAAAAAATGAAAGGAGAATGGCGTCCCGCGAACATGAGGGACGCTCATTATTTAATGAGATTCACACTCGTGCTACAACTATTTCGAATAGAGCTCGGTCGCACTCGCTGAGAAATGACAGTCTTCACCAAAGCCAGCAGCAGTCACAGCAACCGTGCTCGAGAATAACGTACAGTCCACACTTAATAAATTTTGCCAACAAGCAAGCATCACCTTCTTCTCTTCTCGAAGTTGATAATAAAGATATCGATAATTTTACTTTGCCTGTCAACTGTAGAGGTTTGAATTCATTTTGGAATTATGGCAATGCGACGAGTGCAAAGGGCGACTTATATCAGCTAGCGCCAACAGGCAATAAACGGACCTTTAACGAGATAATTAATCTTTACACCACGCAAAGAAATTGTGTGGTTCTTATGCGCATATCATCAGAAGATCTTTCACGGTTTGTTTTTAATTTAAGAACATGGATATCTATCACGATTTTACAACGTTTGGCAGAAGAAATCCGAAAGATAGACGAATCTTTTAAATGCAATGACCTTGATATGCAAATTGGTTCCGTCGATTTGAAGAGATTAAGAAAAATGTTAAGCAATAAATGGTTTATTAATACCCAAGCACCAACGTTGCCTTTGATTGTACAATTCTTAGATATAACCGACAATCAAATGTATTTAGTGCAACGCATTAAAGATTTGGCTGATGGATGGTGTATAGCAAATTATAATTGGGATTCCGGATCCGATAAATTATATTTCAAATGGAACGACCAATTGCCAACAGATGCTGCGATTATATTTCATTTCTTTTGCGTTTATTTCGATACGCAATTATTGCCGCTACCGCATAAAGCAAATCGTCCTTTTTACAGTCGTTACGTAATTATTGCTCATCGTTATGCTCTTGACAGTGTGGCTATGGTAAATAATAGAGCCGGGTGTGCCATACTTTGCACTAACCCACTTAAGCCGAATTTCAATTTTGTAAGTCACGGTGAGATTCATAGTTGCGCCTATGATCGTAATAATCTCTTTTATGTTATCATACATTTCTTATTGTACATGCGGAAGTATCGAGATAATGTTCTGGAAGGCACCAGCCTAGGTGCCAATGGCATTAATATTATGCAGGTTATTGACAATTAAACCTAATAATAATAATTCGTCACCTAATAGTTTACAGTCTCCGTGAATAGAAATTAGTTTTGAAATTTTATGGAAAAACTGAAGAAAAATTTTAAAAAATATATACACATGTGTTTCGCATTTATAGGCACGAATAAATTTAATTAAACAAATGCAACTTATTTCAGTGACGTCTCTGGTGTTATTATGATTGCAGATACCTCTCCTGCAGATACCAGCTCAAAAATCTGCCCATAAGATCAACAACTATTACTATGAAACAAGTAAAAACATGATAGTTGGGTAACGCCGACTATTATATACCCTGCACCACTACACATGCTCCAAAAAGTACATATTATTTTCATGCAAAGCCACAATTTCCATGAAAGCTCGCATATGGGAAGGTTACAATTTCTTTCCATATACGAGTTTGCGTCTCGTGATAGCGCCTATACACGTTTGGCTCTCAAATCAATAGACGTTTGCGATCCAAATTCCCTATCACTAATTTTTTTGTTGAAACGTTACTATGAATGGATTTCATTGCAACAAATGAAGCCTTTTTCCGAAGAGCATACTACTCACCAGATATCTTATATGAAGTGGGGCCATGAAATAGAGCCATATGGTCCAAATTAGGTCCATTTAACTTTTTCATTTAATTACTATCATGAATAAATATTCATCACAACAAAATTAACAATTAGGCTTTTTTGACACCTAAGTATTTACGTTTCATGAGAACCCTTATAAGCGATGGTCTCTAAAAAACAGACCTACGTGGTCCAAATTCGATAAAAGTGATTTCTTCGCCAACTTATGTTATGAACCGGTTTGCACCATGAGATTTCAAAAATGGTTACCATATAAAGATTCACATTTTATAGGAACGGTTATATGAGAGCGGGCTCAAAACTTGCCCCAGCCGGTGCAAAGTGTTCATATCAATTTAGAATACCGAAGTACTACTACTTAGTCATTTTTGCCGTGAAATTTTGAAAATTATATGGGGAGTGGCCGAAAAAGTGCACCGATCCGAACCGTTTGGCAAATATAACGATTTCAAGAATATGACGTTAAGTATTGTTAGCAAGAAGGGTACAATTACGGTCTTGTAATGTGGCTATCAAATCTGACTATGTCCTTAGATAATTTGATACAGGTAGTCTTCGTTCGTAAGCCAACGTAGCGTGTGTACTTACGTGCGCATACTTAGATCAATGTGAAGTTTCATTAAATTTTGTTCACATTTATGGTATGCAACATGAATCATACATCGTGTTATATAAATGCGTGAACATAAATAGCATACTTTTCGCCATTTTTTAATTTATCAAAAAAAGCCAAAACAAAAAAAAAAAAAAAATCAATTCTTTTTAAGCATTTTACAAATTTTTTATTCGTTTGAAATAAAATCCTTTAAAAATAAATAAATAAAATTCAAAATTTTTGCATTAATATCTTGATTTTAATTTTACCCACTCACACATTCATGGCCGTATTAAACATGGCCGATTTAAACAAATTTTACAAATTAATTACGTTTGTATGATAATTATAGAGTGAACTTAATGCTATGCTAAGCTACGAAGCTTATGTTGGAGAGAAAAAGGAAACGAAACGAAAAAATGGAAAAATTTCAATAATGTAAGGATAACAGGCTTTTAGATTGATTTTATGGTCGTCGTCCGTATTAGTTTTAGTATTGAAGAATTATAATGAAATCATAGTGAAGAGAAGCTTTTTTCCTCTTGCTTCCGCGTGAATGAAAAGGTAATTTTTTTAAGTGCATAATTTTACATAATTTCACGAAACTACAGTTTCCTTTAATTTACTGGTTGATGTACTTTAGAAAATTTATGTAAATACCGAAAGCGCAGTAGTTTCTTTGCATAAGTAAGAAAACCGAAAATACCATCATTGCCGCTAACCTTACTAGCAAAACCGCTGTGAACAATAGAACGCCAACCGCTACCAAACCATTACCATCGCCAGTACTAGAGAGCCATTTTTCGTATAGACGACTTGTCTTGTGGCATGAAGTATATAAAAGCTTAAACCACAAACACATATTTACAAGTTTTTGTGTATGTGTATGTGTGTGTGTATGTGTGTGTGTGTGTGTGTGTGTAAATAAGATATTTTGTGATGCAAAAGCAATTTTTTCTTTCATTAAAATAAGGTGGTTGTTCAAAGGGCTGCATACATCTGAGGTTACTTTAAAAAGCTTGCTTGCTTGCTTGCCTGCTTGCTTATTTGCCTGTCATGGTTGGCTAATAAGTACTGTTGCCGAAAGCAAGAGTTCCTGTTGAAATAAAACGCAAAATACCATTGAACCGGGAATAGTTAGTTATTCGCACAAATATACAATTTTCCACTATGTACAAAGTTCCGTTGAGTTGCATGTAACCAAAAGAATTTAACAAAACAAAAAAAAGAGAAGTAAAAGGAAAAGAAAACGCAGAAAATAACCAGGCAAGAAATATTACATCAAATAATATTCTTATCGACATTAGTAAGGTAAGGTGTAGTTACTTGCAGGGACATAGGAGAGATATGCACACAAATAAAATATCCGACTATACACACCCTCATCTTATCAAATCTTAGTGTGTACTCTTATAAGCGCCAACTGGTGTTCATTCTTCAATAATGATGCTTACCGTGAAAGCATGCAAGAAAATTTGAAGGAAAATATTGAATATAAAAAGAATTCTTTTGAATTACTTAAGAAATATTGTTGTTGTCGATGTTGCTTTGAAGTGGCAGAGCGCTGATGTAAAATATTATGCAAATGAATTAATATTTCATTTTTGTTGTGCGTTGAAATTCCCTTTCGCTTGGAAATAGTATTCAGCGCAAAAATGTTTTGGAACGCACGAAAACGGGGGGAGGGTTGAGGGGAGGGATTATATTTGCCAAGTCGCGCGTTTAGGACATCATGAAAATGATATCTAACAAATCCAAATCTCGTATGTCGCTTAACCCTATTAGCATTCTAGTTAGACTCTCCCCCTCTCTCTCTCTCTCTCTCTCTCTCTCTCTCTCTCTGTGTGTGTGAGACACGATAATGTAAATAGTGGCTATAATCGAAAAGGAGGATGACTTTCGCCAGCTCCACCGCTCATATATTACTTTGTAACTATATATATATCACATCACTCAAGAAGTCTCCCGTCTAATTCGAACTTTTTTTACAATTTCGTCGTTCAAACGCACTTATAACGCTACGTTGTATTCAATGCTGATCCTTTGCTCCCTTTGATGATATTCAATGAATACCATAACCTTTACAATACTATTGTCTCTTTGGTCACTTTGGACGGATTCCCCTAGTTGTTGTTTACTCAATTGATTGGAGATGTGACTATGATGAATCCATGTTTCATAGATTATTATATATCGCATGAAGACTTCCTCTTTATATCGGTGAAACGGCTACAACACGTTATTGTTGCATTTACTTTGAAGAGACTTTTCTGATGGATAAAGGTTTTGTTTAGTATAGTCTTCATTAGTCATTAGTTTTCATAGATACATACGTGATGGAAATGGCAAATCATGGCAGGCCTTGATAGCCGATTTAAATCAACTGAAACCGGTATTGGTTTTAATACAGAACCGTGAGGTTAACAGATACTTATGGGGTCAGGCAGAATTAAACTCATCGTCCGTTGCGATCTAGTAAACAGCATTTTCTCATGTATATATTCAGATGTTCGAATGCGGGTGAGCGTAAACAAAAAGAGTAGATTCCTAATATTGAGGTACTTGTGGAGATCGGAATCAATAATCGTAAGTGGGAACTGAGATCTTCTTTCATATTTCCGTTGATTAAGAAAGTATCTGGCAAATATGTTAGTCACACTCTACAATTTATTGTTAGAGACGGAATCTAAGTTATCATATATGTTGGCACCATACAGATATAAACGGCACGAGACGACGAGAAGTTTAATCAATCTCAGTTTAGTGATAACTCCATAGCTTTGTCAAAATGTTATGTATTCAAACGAGAGCTGAACTTATAACAAATATGCATCCGAAATGATGGATAGACCGCCTTTTGATTCCTTTGAAGTCAGCTATCGCTCGAAACTTCGATTTTTGGAGTCCCCAAATGGTTTTTACATAACATAACTAAAATTCCAAATAATAAATTATTAACATGTATATTAATAAAATTCCATTGATTTTAGTAAATATATACGCAATACTTGATGTGTATGTAAGTATGTAAAAATGTTGGCTAATTATGTTTCGATAAATAATTTTCTTGTGCTTTCGGACATTCAATGCCAGCCTAACGTAAACACACAAGTCTTGAGCGTCGATATTTGTGGATTTAAACCAATTTTTTAAGTGACTGTTATGCAGCAGGTGCAAGTGAATTTTAAAATAATTGGAAAACAATTTAATTGAGTTTTAATTTGAATTTAATTTTTGTTAATGTTCTTCTTTGCTGTTTTTCATGCCAAAGTGTGTGAAACTCTTTTAACTTAAATTCAATAATTCTCCCAATCGTTAATGCACTCTAATCGTTTACATAATAATGAAAATAAAAAAATACAAAATTAAAAAGTAATTGTATATCAAACTATTTAATGTAATTATGTGTAAAGTTAAGTTGCAACATATTTAATATAACACTTTTTTTTTTTTTACCTCACCGTCTACCAATCTGTCTGGCGTGTCCACTAATTTCACAATAAACATATTATATATCAGTCTGATTAAAAAAAAAAAATACAAGTAATAAAGGAGAGCATACATTAAAGTTACCGTTAAGCTCGTAACATGGAAAGTTTTAAGCAATCAATTCAATTTATTTCCGCATTTGATAGCTCTGTCGATCCCGTAATCTGTTCTATCCGTTTCGAAAGAGAATTATGAACGACACGAAAAACTCACTACAAATTTAATAGAGATGCGAATCACAGATCTACTGTTGATCAAAGTGATTTTCAAAATTCTCGGACGAAATTCGTTCAACATTTAATTTGGACTTTTCAAGCCTATTGTTGTAATAATAGACAAAAAAAAAAACCAAATGTAAAAGTTACTTCCAATTTTGACTGACTTTTTTTTTATACAATATCATCTTTGCATTGGAAGCAGATTTTATTTTCATATATAATTGCAATTAAAAAAATGATAGATTTATTTGATCGGAATATAAGTGAATATTGCATAAATAGTTGGACACCATTCATTTACCGCAATGTCTATAAGCGCTTAGGAACATCTAAGCCGTCCATGCACTTACAGTCAAGGCAATCCCTAGGTTAGAAAATCTGCAGATACGTTTGTTGTGCTTAGTTATTGAACATCATTTTGACCCTGCTTCCACTACATCGCTTATAAAATGGTCACTCATGTCGAAGTGTTTGATTCTGCTGTGAAAGATTGCATTTCTACATCATTTTTCGGAACTTCTCTGCGGTTCCAATTAAGTTCTTAAAAGTTCTTCTTAAGTATATGGTTTCAAGGGGAAAGTAGGATAGGACCACATATTCCGTTTTTATACCTGATAAACTTGCAAAGTTGTGGCAAAGATCATTTTCGATTTTAAATTGCTCTGCTGTTAAGAAAAATTTCCATTTTCCATTAAATAAATGAAACTTTAATAAATAAATATAAAAAAGAAACAAATGTATAACAATAAAATAAAGTAAATAAAATAATAAAAAAAGAAAATAGTAATCCATTTAACACGTTTCTTGTGAGATTTTAAACGCCATGTTCTGAGTTCTATTGTACATATATTTTCTATTGTTATAAACATTTGAGGAATCCCGCGCTCCATAAATAGAAAAACAAAAGAATTTATTTTTGTATTAAAAGTAATTATTTTCATATAAAAACATCGAAAGACCGAATTGAAAGTTAGTAATCTTGTTGCGTGTACCGTTATCGGTACATTGTATTGCCTAAACTAGTTTTAAGCGACAATTAATGTTTAGATTCTAATCTCGTCATATAAAGAATTGGCTTTGGCATATTCAATAAATATTTGGCATGCGGTAGACTTTGTAGATCACGTTCTGAGATCGTAATTGTCATTTCAGCACAAAGCACACAACAACAGACCTGAGCGTTCTACCTATCTAAGAAAGCACCCACGGTAGTTGGGAAAGGAAGCAAGGAAGAAAGTCCAATGCAAGTCGAGAAACTTTTACTATATTTGTCGCACCACTGTTGCAAGCGGGGCCGAGATGACCCTTTTCTTTATGTTGCATTAAAATTTTGAAAGTTTTTGTTGGTTTATTGAGCTTTGAGGGATGATTCTATTGGCAAACTTAATCTCTGCTAAATATTAATTTTTTTGACAGACAAACAGCAGAATGGACGACAGCAGAGCCGGCTTGCCCACTTACAAGAGCTAAATCTTGAAATGACCATAATTTAACACCACTTATATATACAGGTCATGAAATCCTAAAGCTTATCAGCGATTGTTACAAGTCGAATGATTAAACTAATACATCCTCGCTTTGCGATGAAAGGGAAAACGAAAAAAAAAAGGGCAACTGGTTCCAGAAAAAAAATTAAACTAATTGAATTATCGGCATATTGTGTCACCATTGCTACACAATTTTACCGTTTTTTTCTTCTTTTTTTTGCATTGTTTTTCTGCAATTGTAACAAGATTTACAACCGCTAAAGTATTAATGTTATAACAGCAGTGCAATAAGGGTAAACGCAACTACTGATGACTCGAAGGTTCATATGATAATGATGACACTGCAGCCGTGATATTAATGGTGAAGTTACCGCGAAATAAAAAAAAAATTTTTCCCCTGATTACTTTTTAATATATATATAAAAACAATATGGAAATACTGTTGAAAAAAAAAAAAAAAAATGCAATGCAATCTGGCTGTGTTTTTGATGCATTTACAACATATGTATATGACATTTTTTATATACAAATATATTATGTGAGCATATTTTTAATATATGAACACATAAAGTAACAGCAAAATAGTAACGACCTCTCAAACATATTGCAACGCTTTAGCAATGATCCATTGCGCAGGGATT
>CCAG010011507.1:0-39046 GCA_001077435.1 Glossina morsitans morsitans | reverse complement strand
TTCCATATATAATTAAAACTATAAATTTTCCTTAAGTTCGTGAAAGATTATGAAAACTTTCATCTGTTGAGTTCCTCCTAAGCCCGAAAAACAAAAATTATTTTTGCTTACCACTACTCAAGCAATGATGAAAATTTTTATTTATGATCAACTAATCGCTTACCAACGCAATGGACTTTTTTGTCAACTAAATTAGATTAAAATTTTTAAGCAAAAACTTATTATTACCAGTGAGCTGCGACTTCGCCTCGATGGCGTCTATAGACATTTGATCATTTCATCTTTTACAATTTCTTGAAGACGGAGCATACTTTTTGCTGAACACGACTTTGAACATTTTTGGCGAATTTTAAGCGAACGAAGTAGATTTAGTTTACCATGCATCTGTTGGAAAAGGAAAACTTTTTTGCACACTATTACCTTACTCGACACTTCTTTCTTATATTATGTATATAATTACGGCTTGATTTATAAGCCCTTATGTGATTTACACACTACAGGACCGCCAAGATAGAAATTTCGGTAGCTTTTCTCTTTTTTCGTTTATCTCGCTCGTCTAATTGTTTTTATTGCGTCCATGTAATATGTTAGGTCAAAGTCAAGGAGAAGTTTATGATGTTTTTCACAATAGATGGTTTTAATGCCATGCGACTCTGGCAAGATTATCCCATAGCGCGTGTGTAAAATAATAGTCACAGAGAGTCAGAATAGGTAAGAATCGGAACTACCAAGTCAATGTTCGTAGATTAAAATTTCAGTACGATAGAGTTTAGAGTGCGCAGTCACTAAAGGCCACTATGATGCATCATCTCTTTATCTCTTTCCCCTTCCTCTCTTTTGCCTGACTAAGTCAATGTTCGTAGATTCAAATTCCAGTACGATAGAGTTTAGAGTGCGCAGTCACTAAAGGCCACTATGATGCATCATCTCTTTATCTCTTTCCCCTTCCTCTCTTTTGCCTGACTAAGTCAATGTTCGTAGATTCAAATTTCAGTACGATAGAGTTTAGAGTGCGCAGTCAGTAAAGGCCACTACATCCAGAGACATCATCTGTCGATATCTTTCCCCTCCCTCTCTTTTTCCTGATCGTCACCATGTTACATGTATAGGGGACATCGCCTAAGTGATTAGATTGAATGTCATCATATTAGAAAAAAGAAGAAGAAGACTTTGTAATTATAACATTTTTTAACTCAATTGAAAGCGATTGGGTTTTGACGACAAGGCTTGTGATCATTATAATGATATTAAATATGCGGCAAAGTTTTGGTTGACCAATCGTTGTTAAAGCCGATAAAATTCTTCGAATTTGACGACATTTTTTCTTTTTTCCATTAAAGCGGCTTGCGACGAATACTAGCTACAGACGAAAAATATCTAACATTTGATCCAAAATTTCTCGCATGAGTTTTAGATGTATGTATTTGCACATATATGTTTGTGTGTGTGTGTGTGTGTTTTTTATGTGTACTTCTATGTAAGTGAGCTGACATTGAGTGCGTTGAATATTCAAAATTGGTTGTAAGTACATATTGTTTGAAACTATTTTTCACAGTTTTTATGCTACAGTTTTGAGATAAGTAAATGATAAAACAATAATCAGTGCACACATTAATCCTTAAGCTGTAGAGAATGAAGCGCATACGAGCGAATACATGTATGTATGTATATACGAAAAGATTAAGGTGAAGGCATCATATGCTCAACATTCGTTTTTTTTTTTTGTTGTTTTTGCTTCTGTTTTCGTTTTTCTTTCTTTTTTTGTAACGACAACGATGTCAATTAAGCAACTTAAAGATGAAGGATTAAGATCATACATCACCACCTGAACTGAATCCACTAAGAATCATTCATTTCTCGTGCTTCCACAAAATGCACACAAACCGATGTACATATAGAAACATTCGGTAGCCTTGATGTTTGCACTTAAGAAAGGTTACATTTAAAAACGACAGTAACAGTAAGGAAAAAATAGTCCATTAAGATCAAGTGGATTTTCTTTTTAGACATACATATATACATATATACATACATACATACATACATTTATATATAGTATGCACCTTTTATTATATTTTTATATGGCTATTTCACGCCTTGGCTAGTTATTACTACTAAGGCAATGAATTAAGTGAGAAAGAAAACCGTAGAAATGTAAAGAAAAAAATTTTGATAAATAGCAGATACTCTGACATACAATATATGTTGCATTTCTTATATGCGTGCCTTAGTGTATATGTGTATGTGCGTGTGTGTGTGTGTGTGTGTGTGCGCACTTGTTACATATATTAACTTAGAAATAAGAAATCTTTTTAATTTATCAAAGTGGTTACCATTGTCAAACCGTGCGTAACAGGGCAGTGATATATATGCTGTAAGAATTTTCTTCTATCCTTTTACCCACTCTTTCTTTATGCTAACTTACTTGTACAACATCGACAAAAAAAAAAAAAAAAAAAAAAACCGACATATATGTGCGTTCTGTTCATAATACTTGACTTGCGAATCCATTGTGCACGAATTTCTCTTTAGACATTTAGACACTTACAGGAACTTTATATAATATCAACGCACCATAAATTTTCGTTCAGTTTTTTCTTTTTTTTTTAATGGTCTTCAAAACAAAAAAACAAAAAAATAAAATGCAAAAAAAAAAAAAATATGAAAAAAAGGAACACACAAAAAGGCAGACAGACCGACACACAAACTTGCTTATGCACATGAGAAATAAAAAATTGCTTAAAAAGCATTTTCGCAAATAACCGCAAACTCATACATTGCTTAACAATACAACAGGCACCACCAACGCCTGTTTCACCACCAATGCACCACCCGCTGGGTGTTTCTATATACAAATAAATTCTGTAACCCATTTCTCTTGTTTTTTTCTTTTCTTTCTTTTTTTTTTTTTGTTTTGGTCCACATATATAGAAAACTTACATCTAGCACTCCAATACAATATAATAATACAACAACAACATCATCATCGTAAACTCTCAACTCTCTCTCTCTCTCATCTCATATACGTAACGGAAATGCGCTTCGGCGTCAACATGTGTTGAAGCGAATGCATTTCATATGGAATATAAAAAGCCACAAGTAAACAAGTGTATCTGAGTACGTATTTATGTACGAGTGTGTGTGTGTGTGTGTGTGAGTGTGTGTAAAACTTTTAATGTACTTACATTCCCGTATAATCCTCTGGGTAGGGTATAATATATCCTTCGGGACTTGGACGCGGTGTTTTGCCAACCCAAAAGAATGCATCCGGTCCCGTACCATCGTAAGCGAAAGATTTAACAAAAAGTGTTGATTCATCCACAGCATAAACGGAACCCTTTGTGAAAGAAGATAATTTAGTTTTTCTTTTACATAATATGGAGACCAACTAAACCCGCTTCCTCCCCCTACCCCTCCCCCCATCCAAAGTTCTTCCAAAAAATAAAAGAAAAGAATTTTCATTTCATACGATACGTGCGTATACAAGAAGAAGAGATTTGAAAGTAATATTCATACGTACTTACCTTAATACCATGAGCGAAATTTGTAAATTGTCCGACGTAACGACCATAATAGGGTTCAGGTGGTGCACGGCCATATGCTGCAATTAAAAGAAAAATTTTAAATAAATTATTTCAAGTCTTAATAATAAAGCGGTTTCAAGTAGTAACATAATCTGAGTACGTTTTTAAAAAAGGAATGAAAGCCGATCTATAATTGCATATAAGCATCAGAGGCGTGTAACTGCCATTGAGATATTCATAAGCAAAATAAAAGCAACGCCTCTTATATATTTCCTTAGGTCAGGTAAATAGCCAAAGCTGTCTCCTAACGTCCAGGAATAGTGATGAATAGACTCTCTCTTTTAGTGGTGTCAATATAGAAGACTCAGCAACCTCTGTTCTAGGAAGGAGAATGCAAAACGATGTTCGTTGGAAAGAAAATGTGTTCAAAGTCTTATTGGGAAACACGCAGTCAAGGGCTCAGGTTTTTTTAAACCAATGCAAAAAATACTTGCTTGCAACCGATGTGCGGTCATTTACACCGCCTACATTTAGCCAAAATTAAAGCAAAACTCGCATGCATCGCCGCGAGCTGCCAAATTTTACTTAGAGGCCCTCGACCATATACAGCGAAAGGCTCAAGTGCTTATGGGCGACGAAAGAATGCGTCCACAACCCTCGATGCCCTTGAGCAGCGATGTAATGTACGCGTTGTTGCGCTTATGTGCACGTATATTACGAGCAAGTCTTCTATGAAGATAAACGAAATATGTCCAGCAAATAAATTGGTCAACAGAACTACAGGAGTTTCTCAGAGTTCTCACCAACTTTCCCCGGAGTTATCTGTATATCGTACAACGCACTACCGCTACTTTAACCGTACTGCTCGCCTTTGAACAGTCTACAAGGAGCGCCCGCCGTAACTGACTTCTCCATTTTCAAGTCAAACGCTTTTCCTATAACCCATCCTGATGGCCACCGTGCACGTATAAAGGCCATGCCCTGAATGGCTGCTCGTAGAAAAATAAAGAAAAAAGTGAATGAAGTGAATTTGAGTGTCAAGGCGAACTAACAAATGTTTATATGCGTGTAGTTCGGTAAAACTAGAAGTGAGGGGAATAAATAAAATAAGCCGTTAGAATGCATTTCGTTCGTTCGTTTGTTTGTCTAACAAAATTAATGAAGTTTTAGAACAAAGCAACAAAGAGAAAAAGTGTGCACCTGTACATGTACACATGTACAGAATTAACGCCTAGAATCAATACCCATAGCTTCCTGATTCCAAAAAAATCGCAAACCTGTCGTGCAATAAATAATCGAAGGAGTAAAGCAATTCGGAAAAGGCCCAGAAATTCCCATCAGTCATCAGTCATGACGTGGTGATGGCACACTTGATTACCTCTTGCTTCGGAATGATGGATGCTTTCGATCACCGATGAGGACTAACGGAATACGTTATGCTGGATTTTTTATGAGGACTGTCCAGTATTCGGCCAAGATAAGCTTACTAGAATTCGTTCTTCAAAAAGCAATAGATTTGTAACTAGATCGCGTATCTTAAATAATAATAAGCTTTAAGAATCGCAAGTTAGATTTGCATAGATATACGCCAAACAATGCCTTTTTTCCTCTTAATAATAGTTTACAAAAGGCCGACTCTGACTCACTCTACCGAAAGAAAAATAACAATCAAACATAAAAAAAAAAAAAACGAAAAAAAATCCAAACGTGATATGCTTGTGATATGCATTAAATCTACTAATGCGTACATTAATCTCAATGTTACGTGCATATATATACATATATATATATACATATATATATTCGTAAACATTTCATCATATTCCGAGATATACAAATTTACGAAACACGTGCCTATACGTGCTCAAGGATATTTATTTAAAAAAAAAAAAAAAAAAAAAAGCGAAAAAAAAAATTTTTGTTAAACAAAAATCGTATAGAAATGAAGCAATAACAACAAGTGCTACAACGCTACAACGTAGCGAAAATAAAGCATAACAAACAAATTGAAAAATATTCGTATCACATGAGAGGACAATGAGGAGAGCACGGGGAGGGACGAATTTGCGAATGAAATGCCATAAAAGAAAATGCTGCACAGAACGAGGATAAACAAGTAAAAAAAAAAAGCAGGAACGAATTATGAATACCCGCCGCTGACACGATTTATTTATTCATGATGATAGTGTTAGTGAGCCGTTGTTAATCACTTGCCACTCTGATAAATAGCTCTGGCGATCTTTTTGGAACCTTATTTGGAAGACATAAGGAAACGATGCTTTTCGAGAAAGCTTAAGTTTTTCCAATGCAGAGACCAAACGGTTCTATACATTCGAATTTCCTTGATTCTAAACTTGGTAACAGTCCACCTTATTAATAGCTATGCTGATCAATTTTATATTCAACTTGTCAATATAGATGAGTTCAACTCAATTCCACAGTTAGTGGTTGTCATCTTTTTGAAGGTCATTTCGATACGTTCGATTTCCGGTGACGTGAAGCTGCCATGTGAAAATTGAATTGCAACTCTGTAGTGGGATGCATAGAAAATCCAAAATCCATCGACAATTAATGGTCTATCCAATCAGTCATTTGCATTGGCCCTGAAAGGCGATCAAGTTCTTTCCCTGCCTTTGCCTATCAGACACCAAGTTCACTTTGTTCACTTTTCGTGTTTAATACAAACTCTTGCTTGCAAGGGCCTGCACAAAATGAGCAAATGAAGCAAAGACAACTATTAGAGAAAGCATATATATACATATGCACCTGCTCTTTAACTTATATATTTACTCAATTTTTGTATGTTATCTGACTTCATTTTGAGAAGGTCGGATGGTGGGTAAAGGATTCTGTTAGTGAAGAAGGTACAGATTGTAAGCAAATTTCTGAGGATAACAAACGCTATGATGAAACTAATACAAGTCTCTGGTTCGGTGATATGTACAAACAAATATTACAAAAATCTGATAGTAAAGTGTAGGTATATGTGTAGGTTTTAAGTAGGAAGAGAAACTCCCCACACATTATAGATTTAACTGCCAAGATGACTCTATTATATGTATATTTAGTGAATAATAAACTGACACGCGATAAAAATCAAATTTTTGTAGTTTGTTATGACCAGTCACTACTGCTCGTGTGTATGAGCATAATGAGTAAGGTCGAGGGGAAGGAAATGGGATAAGAGGAGTAAAGTGCGGTTCCATGATCTGGGAGGTGTATGAACGATCAGTGTCGAGTCGAGCACTCACAACTCAAATGATTGAAGGCGGTTATGCCGACTTAATAGACGCACTTCTTATCTCGCTCAATGCGTATCATATATGAAGATAGTCCACCGAATATGTCGTCCACCCACTATGGGGTAACTCCGCGCCAGTAAAAGATGAACTATGATAGGTAATACAATGCGTTAGCCAAGCAAAAAGAAATGCAATAAAATATGAATTGTTTGCCCAGTCGTGATAATCTACAAATCTAGCAAATATTGTTGTCCAGGAAGAGCAAACATGTCCTGGAATTAGATTTGTACAAACTGACTGCCAAACCGTTATCTCAACCTTTCGGTCCTTCCTAGCTTCTAATGTTACACAATCCAAGTCATAATTCGCGGCAGTTTGTCTCTATATCACCAAATAATTACTCACGATAGTCTCACGACTGTTGCTTTATGTCCTTATATCTAATTAGAAGTAAGTCCACTAGAGTTTCTAATACCTATCTATCCATACGACGAATTGCATTTCGACAGATCATCTAACTGCTAGGTATTAAGTATCGACTCAATACAATACAACCATCACAGCTGATGGCACTAAGAGAATCATTAAAGGCATAATGACCACAATATACTATAAAGGACATGATAAACAAATTTCGTCATATGACAAAGCTTAGTCACGTGCGTCAAAATCTGCCCAGAAAATAATAGCACTAGAATTCGCTTCATTCGCAAGTGCATCTTCAAATTAACATCTGTTCCTATCGATTACTTATTTATGTGACAAAACCTTCCATTCTTATGAGAAATTCCGAAAATGAGGTCCACATCCAATCGAGAATCCGGATTATTGCCAGTTCATCACAATGAAAAGTGTGCAAGTGTGGATATGATCGAATCTCTCATGCCAAACAAACACCTTTTCCTTAAAAGGAAACTAAAAAAAAAATAAACTTTCGTTGTTCTATAATATTGAATGGACTCGGTCGACTTCCTACAGGTAGGAACGATCGCGCATAGAATATGAATGGAAATTCTTATCGCTGTATCCGTGATAGTTTACGCACAAAGAGCAAAAAGTGGAATTTTTATTCCTGATGAAATCACAAGTGTTCTCAGTTCACGTTGCACTGTGGACATGACCTTTAACGGACTTGGCTAAAATTTCAAATGACAACCTATGTGCACACACTTTCAATGCTTATAGCAAATTTCAAAATGAAGATTATTTACTATAAACTTACAGTCGGAAGGACAGACATACTTATGTGAAGTATATATATTTCAACGATTGTTTGAAGACTACCTTCAGGTGTTGTCTTTCGTTGCTGAGTATAATTGCAAAAAGGGAGATCTATTAAAGTGAATTGTTTGGTATCCAAACATAGTCCCGATACTTTTTGACCTATTATATGATAACCAATCTATATGCTGATTTAATTAATTTAGTGGAACAGAAATGATAAATAATATAAAAAAAAATAAATAAAAAAAATTGTTTTTTCTTACTTTAATAATTTCAATTAATCGCATTAAAGTATTATCAGATATGTACGTACATACGTTAATATAATCCAGAGAAATGACGACATAATCTCTAACAATTTACTGGTAACTATGGTTTTGCTGTTGTTCTATTTTAACAAGTCTGATATTTATACATATGTATATAAGCATGTTTGTGTATGTAGAGGCGAAAAAGAAGACAGTCTTCTCCGCAATTGAATTTCAACCCTTTCTTTTTTCGCTATATTTGGATTATTTGCCAAGCATTCATTCATTCTTTCATTTATTCATTACAAACCATATCTGAACGGAAGCTTATACATATGCCTATGAATAAATACATTAATGACGTAGCGCATATATATACACATAGGAACGTGGTATGTCCTTACCCTAGTGTGGAAAGCAAACGTTTTTATTTTATTCATCATCATTATTTTCAATTTAATAAAGTAAATGTGTATAAAAATATTTGCAGGGTGGGTGGCTTTATACATCTATGCGATACACATCATAGGTACACATCAATAAACGTAAATATCAATGCATATATATATATATATATGTATATATATGTATATGTATAGGCATTATTAAATTGAAGTTACAAAAGTATGAGAACGAGAAGAATTGTATTTTGTCTTCTCTCTCTCTCTCTCTCTCTCTCTCTCTTTCCACATTTTGTTAATAAAGTAGTTAATAAAACTTGACTAAATGTATACCGATTTATATGCTTGTGGAAGAAAATTTTATATAGATTTGTTTGTTTGTAAGTTTTTTGATCGGTTTATTTGCTTCATAAGACATCAAGGCTTTAAGGAAGAATGAAGTTTCAAAAAATACTTGTCTGATAGGCAACATAAATTTTTGTATAATTTACGCCGAAAGATAGGCTATAACTTTCGCCTGATAACTGTGAGGTTGATTTCAGTCATTTTGTTGAAACAAACGATTTCCCTTGAAATCATTGACGTTTACCTTGCAATCCGGATGTATTAAGTGATTAGTTGCGACCTACACACACACACACACACACATACACACACACAGACACAATTTTTGTTTGTATAATGAATAGTGGAAAGTGAAAGCAAATTATGCATTTAAGCAAAAAGCATCTAATACGCATTGGGTTGTCACTAAAAATCTTATCTACGGTGATATACTACGAGCGCTTTCATTTCTCTCTTATTTTTTTTTCCCTTTTTTTGATGGACAAACAAGCAAACGAAAATGTCGCAATGTATTAGAATTCATCGCTACTTGGGATTTTTCACTTTTAAGTTATTAAACTTCGAAGACCTCTATCCTTATCTAGGCAATGTTACCTTCATCCTAAGAGGTATTAGAATCCATTGTCGCATATAGATTGTGATCCTTCCAAGAAAATGTTAGATTTTATGATTGCCTATAAGTTATAGTCTTCTAAGAGGTAGAACAGCATAGTCTCCTGGCAATTCTTATTTTTAACTTGTAACTATTCAACGATTGGAATCGATTGATACCTGGGAAGCCTTTAACACGTTTCGGACAAACCTAGTGACATAAACTGATGGACTTTAAAGCAATTCTGATCACTAATCTAGCTATTTTCTGAAGAATTGTAGGTGAAGTCACGGATGTGAACGAAATCACTGAAGTGTTCCTTAAGCAAAAGATGCTTTCCTTCCATTTTAAAAACTCGCAGCTCATCCTACGGCCAATTTGGCCTTTTTTATACATTCATTCGATTTTTTTTTTTCAATAGTTTAACACTATCAATGTAGTATGTGTAAAAGAGAAAAGAAAAGAACTTTCAATGACATTGTGATACCTCGGATACTGCTTTCAAAGCCGTTTTGGAAGCCGTCGAAATGAAGCAGTTTTGCACTGTTCGCATCGATTTAAACCGAAGCGAAACGATAATTATAGTTTCTATTTGCTTTCTCTTGCTTGCTTTTAATAAATTCTTTCTAAGTACACATCGCAACACTTACAAAGTTAAAAAAGTTAATGAGAAAACTATATTGACTTTAGTGAAACTCTTTCTTAAACCATAAAAAAACTTTTTAAATTGTGTAACATCATGTTGTAGACATAAATGCGGCAAAGCTTTCACTAATACCTATTAGTTTGAATTAAAAAAAAGAAAAATTCTGACAAAGTTAAGGGGACTGCTTTAGAAGAATTACTTTAGTGTAGTCAAAAGCACTTTTCTGCCCTAGGCATATGCAAAAACTATATGAACAGAAACCATATAAAAACTTTGTACACATTGAGAGAAATTGCTAAAGAAAGTTCCCTCAATAAAATTGATGTACCCTTCTCTTATAGATAAGTTTTTATCTGGAAGAAAGACAAAAACGACTTTCTTTTTTCAGACTATTTTCCGAATACTCAGATATTAAATCTATCCGATTGCAAATATTAAAGCTTTTGACATTTACTATGTTACTCACTTATTTCCATAAGCAGAATAATGATCAGGAAGAATTAGAGATAGACAATGAGGAAAAGAGAGTAGCGACTATGACTTAGTTTAGGTGCGGCTTAAAAATCTGTAGTGGTAAACTTCTCCAGAGAAGGGCAATGCGGTAATGCGTTTGTAGAATGAACATTCTTGGCAGTGTGTCGTACGATACATGGGCAGCTTCAGATATAAATCAAGAGGCCGTACAAGCCTATCAAACAACTCGATTAAGAGCAGAAACCTCTACAGTTGGATTGTTTTAAAAGTCGTAAGATAAAGAAGGTGTATATCGTAAAACTAACGTGTGATATACGGTGTAGGGGCGACTACACGACATATGCTTCAAAGCGCTGA
This sequence comes from Glossina morsitans morsitans, assembly GCA_001077435.1. Classification (NCBI taxonomy): domain Eukaryota; kingdom Metazoa; phylum Arthropoda; class Insecta; order Diptera; family Glossinidae; genus Glossina; species Glossina morsitans. The sequence goes on along the minus strand of CCAG010011507.1, from coordinate 27,993 downwards.
AAAACCAAAAGAATTCTATTAAAGACTTGATTGACGGCAAAGACCTCTACAAGAAAATTATACCCGAGACGTGCAGTGCGATTTAAGAATACATAGCCTCGTGATGCCACGACAAATAGGTCAGAGCTTTGAGAAAGCCAACTAGATCCATTATAAAATGCCGGCAAAAACCTCGACAGGTAATTAGGGCAGTGCAGTTAAAGCCCGCACAATGTCCTGTGATATGCCTCTAGGGTAAATAGGTGAGATCGCTGAGAAATTTTTATAAAAACTAGCAGCAAAAAGGCGTACATAGGGCAGTGCGTTTAAAGTACGAACGGCAAAGTGCCGCGTGGTATGCGGCATGTGCTCAAGACCAGGAAAGATGGGTGAGAGCGCTGGGAAAGTTAAGTAGCTCTTATAGAGAGTGACGCAAAGTCCTTGGCAGGTGAATTGAACGATGACAATGCGATGTGTCCTCAATTCCAAGAAAAATGGGTGATAATGCTGAAAAAGCGGAGCAGCTCTATTTACACATTGCCGAGCTTGACAGTTAAACAGGGCGTTGTTGCCAAAGAATGCTCACTCTCGCTGATGTGTTATACGGTATGCACCCAACTTAAGAGATAGTCGAAGAACTTTATCAAAGAACTTTGTGAAAATTCTCTACAATCTTTGTCTACTACAAGTGACAGGATCAAAAATTTAACCCATCCTTGCTGCAGTGCCTTAAGAATTAATCATGATGAAGATGTGAGAGATGAAAAATAACTTTCAGAATTGATGCTCCGCTTCTGTTTACATGGAAAATGAGTGAACATTTAATAAGTGAACGATGAAATGTTACTTTGAATATACAATGCATTTTAATAACGTACGTATGCACTTATCATAAAAGAATAATCAATTTCTAGTTTTTCTGGTCGTTGCAAGGAGACCTTAGAACCTTACGCTACGCTTGAAAAAAGTTTTACAAAAATGGAAATGCATAATAGGATAAAATGTCCGTTTGCACAGAATACAGAATGCAGAAGAATCAAATACATACTCAGTTATATATACATATACATAGATATGTAACAGTGTCAGTATAGTCAACATCCTGATAATTAAATTCATTATAATCTGCTTTATAGCAATTTATTCTATCAAGCTTTTGGCCCTAAATGTCATTAAGGACGGCGTTGACAACCCCAACATGGGTGCATGAATATAAAAGCAGACAATACAAAGGAACAAAATAGATTAAGTCGTCATCATTATCAATGAGATTAAAAGAGGAGGAAAAAAAAGAAAGAAAAAAAAAGAAGAGAAAGAAAACTTCATTACTTCCTTCTAAGTTGACTCCCATCTAATGACACAGCAATCGTAGCAACCGTAATCCAAGATGTTCAGTTTTACCAAAAAAAAAAAAAATAATAATACATAAATATATATATATATATATATATGTATATATATATAGAGATAAAAAAATGAATCCTCCCCATCTTGGAGAGTGTACATGTACGTCTATAAGTGGTTATATGATTCTGCACATAAAGCGTAACAATGTGTTACACATGCCCACGTGAAAGTGTATAAAACCTAGATACGTAGAAGTGAATAATCAAACACTATGTCAATGTCGTTCATTGAGCTAAGGGTAGAAAAATAAAATTAAATGAAATTAACACAACACAACACACAATAATAACAAAAAGAAGAAGAAGAATAGCAACGATAACTTTTGCTGACTCAATAAAAATCAAAAAGCGTTAATACTAACGATATGACTTTAACCTGAACCGACCGTTAAATAGTGTCTAACATTAGAAGAGCAAAAGAAAAACAAGTCATTTGAGATGGTGTCAAAGCACAACAACAATGAAAACCGTAACCATTATCATAATTGCTCGCATACATAAACACGCACACACACACACACATATGCACACAGCATCAAACTGTAGAGAAAAAAAACACACCAACAACAACACAAAAACAAAAATTGAATATCTTGTCCTAGATAGATGAGAATGCAGTAGAGAGTAAGTAAGAGTAAGTAAGTAAGCAAGGAAAAGGGTCACATACACACACACACACACACATACATACATATATACACATGCACTTATATATCCTTAAGAAAATTATATATTATAAACTTATAGTTCAAAGCAGAAAATTTAATCCAATTTACTAAAAATGTTCTCTTAGCACAATCAGACAGACACACATGTACGGTAACAACAGAATACTTTGAATACTATCCATATTGCATGCAAACTGTTGATAACAAAAATAACTCAATTGTCATCATCAGTATTATCGTCGTCGTCGTCGTCGTCGTCGTCGTCGTCGTCATAATGGTTGTTCACGTGCAAATTATCATCATTAACGTTTTATCACATAACAGATAAAATGGCCGGCCATAAGTACGCATAAGTTAGAATATTGTCTACACGCACGCACACACACACGCAAATGCAAACGCAAACGCACTTAATGCAAACAATGTTTCGATAAATTATCGGCAAAGAAAAGTTAAAATCAAAAGGATTTGTAACTGAAACTAAAACATTACTATTTACTTACGACTGTCAGCATTTGGATCATTTGGCTGATAAATCATAAAAAATTTGTGTTTATCTTTTATACCCATCACCGACCGATAAAGGGTATACTCATTTTATCATAAGATTTGCGACACCCAAAGCGAACCTGCAAAGTTAATGCATTCTTGATCAGCGTGCATTTCTGAATTGATTAAGTGATCTCTGTTCATCAGTCCGTCTGTGTGTCTTTGTAAGATTGGTTGTTAACACACTCGACTCCACATTGGGAGCATTGGAAGTTTTTGCATACAGGTTGGTATTGAAAATGGGCCAAATTGGTTAGAGCACACGTCCGCAACAAGTGTAAACTGAACACAACTTCATTTTTCTTAAAGAAAATTCGTAGGTTTTTGCTGATTACTCACAAATTATGAAAGAATCTTGAAATTTTCGATAATTACTTTACGATAAGCTCTACTATTTATGTGCACGACCATGCCCATACAAAGTTAAAAGTGTTTAAATAAGGTTCTATGCTTATTAGCCATAAGGTAAAAAGAATGTTTCTAGTTACTTTGCGCATTACTCAAACGACGATATATTATATACCTAAAAATAAATGTAGTGGACACCACAACGGAATGGAATAGTTTTTTCTTAACAATACCATCGATATGGATATCAAATAAAAGGTCTTGGAGAATAGAAGACGACAAGGTAAGTGTGTTAACTCTAAATTAATTATGGTGGACACTACGACGTAGTGGAACACTTCCTCTTAACAATACCGTCGATATGGGTATCAAATAAAAGGTCTTGGAGAGCAAAAGACGACAGGGTAAGTGTGTTAATTCTAAACTAACTACGATGGACACCTCGACGTGGTGGAATATATTTTCTTAACAATACCATCGATATGAGTATCAAATAAAAAGTTTTGGAAAGTAGAAGACGACAAGGTAAGTGATTCAATTCTAAATTAATTATAGTAGACGTCACGACGTGGTGGAACACTTCCTCTTAACAATACCATCGATATGGGTATCAAATAAGAGGTTTTGGAAAGCAAAAGACGACAAAATAAGTGTGTTAATTCTAAACTAACTATGGTGGACACCTCGACGGGGTGGAATATTTTTTTCTTAACAATACCATCGATATGGATATCAAATAAAAGGTCTTGGAGAATAGAAGACGACAAATGTGTAAATGTGTTAATTTTAAACTAATTACGGTGGACGCCACGACGTGGTGGAATAATTTTTCTCAGCGATATGGGATCATTTTTTCATGACATAAAAAAAGAGGTTTTGGGCGCCAAAGATTTAAATGGTGAAGGGTATGCAAGGTTCGGCTCTAACCGAGTATAACTTTCTTACTTGTTTGTTTTCTTTCTTTTTAGCTTACTTTTACTAGTAAACACTAACGGCGACTATATGTACAAATGTGTAAATCCATAAGATTAAAAATTTGTTAAACATTAACATGGAACTGACTAACAAGAAGGCATTTAAGTGATGATGGATAAGAAGAGACCGCTCTTCATGTACATAAGCAGGGGGTGGATTTCTATTCGCCCGATACCCATATCTCATACATTTACCGCATAAATGTGTAAAGACCGCATATCATAACGAAATTGTTACGTAGCTTTGCCATAACCCCAGCTATCAGCTATCACCCACACATGCTCGAATGTAATCCGAAAAGCATCAGATGAATTTCTTTTCTATTCTTTTTTTGTATACTTTTTTAGAAACCTATTTATTACATACTGTAGCGACATGTAACTTAGATTGAAGCCTCAGCTAATTTAATCTTAGCAAATTGTTCGACAATCTGCACCGGATTATAATAAACTGATGATATTTGTGGTGCGTCATGAGAACGATAGATATGATATACTTTCGCTTTCTTTAAAAGAGGGGAAAATATACAGACACATAACATCAGAAGGATTTGCGGATACCTGCTGCTTTATACATGAATAAAATAAATACGTTGGGTGGTTTCGCTTTACACACGTAAACATATACACACACATATAAATGTTTCTGTATTTGTTTTCTATGATTATCATCATTTATTATATCTTTATTACCGTCCGCTTTACATTTGCAAGGGCTCGGTAATCAAATCAAATATTGTTGCTTGCATCCTGTATTTATTATTATAACTGTTTCTACAATTGCTTTCCTGCGGATCAGGGAAAACTATATATAAGAAATAATAATTTAAAAAAAACTAAAGAAGAATTTTTCCACTTGTGTATAAGGAAAAGCCAATTAAACCAAGAAGACTGTATTAGAAGGTTTAAGTATATTTGACTGCATGCTTTTGTCAAGTTAAGATAAGTAATTGCGAAAATTTTTACGCTATTTACACTAACAATTTGAAATCGAGGTTTTATGGCTTCAAAATTATTATTTATGGAATTAAATCAATAATTTATATAGTGATGCTTAACTTCCTTTTCGATCTCTGCTTCTGCTTGCGTAGAATGGCAAATAAAAAGCCCACCTAGATGGACGGACAGACAGATTGCTGCGGAACGAGCGAACAGGTGGACGAGAAAAGCGGAAGATGTACCGACGAACGTTAAGAATAGCTGGCACATAGATAGAATGACGAATCGACAACAACGGAATGCAAGACCATCAGAAGAAGGAACAGAAAAAAAAAAGGACGAATTAAGGAGGTTTCAGGCGAAAGAACTGCACGAGGCAGCACACTACAGAAGGAAAAGCGATTGGCGGAAAGAACTAGTGGAAAAGAACAGTGACCAAAAGAACGAATGGAAGTGAAAACGGATGAATAAAGGATATAGCCGAAAGCTAAGCCGGCAGCATGAGGGATATATAGAAAGAAGAGCGGATAGCATGAAAAACGGATAGATTGACGAACGAGCAAAACGAAGAACGACCGTAAAGAAGAAAGAATAGACAACGAATGGAATGAGTGATACAGAAAATATAAAAAGCAGGAAAGAGAGAATAATAAGCAGATAAACAAACAAGCTGGAGAGCAGGTAGAAAGAAAAACCGGAAAAACACAACGAAGACAACTAAGCACAAGGTAGAATCGGCAAAACAAAGAAACGATAGGATGAGGAAAGAATGCAGAGTAGATCGAAAGAAAAAGAGACAGAACGAGAAATGAAGAACGGATAGATGTACGAAAGAAAAAGTAGACAGGAGGAGAAATCGTTAGAAATCGTTAGAAAGAAGGGTAGACAAAGTGAAGAACGCGCACTTAATGAGGAACAGGCAACGTACGTACGAAACGAAGAAGAGACAGAAATACGAAGAAAAAAACGAAGAGCAGTGAAAAAAAAATGAACAGACTGAAGAATGCACAAAACGGAAGGCCATCAACAAGAAGAACACAAAACGAACAGAATGAAGATCGAAGGTAGAAAAAAATGGAAAAATAAAAGAAGAAGAAACCGTGAAAAATAAAGCAGATGATGAAACGGAAGAGAGGCTGAGAAACTGAAAGAACGAGAAAATGGAAGGAATAACAGAAGCAAGGATGGTAGAAAGGACGTAGGTAACGACATAAGCAAAAGCGAAAAAAAACAGAAGAGAGCACTGGCAGAACGGCGCAGCAATGATGGTCGCACAAGATTAAGAAGGAAAAAGCCGAAAGCGGAGCTTAAAAGCAAAAAGACTAAAATCAAAAGAAAAGAGAAAATGAAAGGCGCGACAAAAATTCAGACAAAAAAAACGAACTTAAGCAGAAGCATCTGACTTCTTGAGATCCTAAGAAAAGGTATTACACAACACTGGCTTCGGACTACGGATCTTGTAAAATATTCCAACGAAGAAATTAATTTATGTCTTCTTAAGGTAATAATTAACGATTTTCACTCTGTGCAACGGAAAAATTGCAACAAGTTGTTACGTTGGAAATTTTGTAACTACACTACACTGTATGTATATAAAAATGACTGTTAAACATTTTGCTTTTAGATACAAGATACAACCTTTCTCACAATCTAATATGTATGTGTGCACATAGATACTAACTGTTTAGTTAAACCGGTTGTTTTTGCGATTGTGGTCTTACACGAACGTATTTTCGTGTAAATCTTACCGTAGAGATTATGAGTTTGACTAATTGAAGCCATGTATTTATGTGACCGATTGAAAATCGTAACATAACATAATTGATGGTCTATTTTGTTGTTGTATTAATCAACGTTAAAATGTCGATTACATCACATTGGCTCTGTTATGTAATTCAATACGAAATGCTGGCTGATAATAATGCGTACGCGATGGACAATTGTTGTTGTTGTTGTTGTTGTTGTTGCTGTTGTCGATTGAAATTCGAAAAAGAAAATCATTCGTCATTAAGGCATTAATGAGAATCGCAAACAATAATATTGATTGCATTATAAATCCTAAGAAGAGAATATATAAAGAAATATAAAACAATTATTTCATTCCATCCGCTATTTATGCGGATTCACATGAACAATGCAGTCAGTGCTTTTAACAATATTTCGTTTCTTTGCTTTATTTTCAAAAGTTTAACTTTTATTGCTTTAGGTAATGGTATGCGTAAAGTTATTAAAACTGTTTAATATTCTCCTAAAGACATTAAGTCAACTCAGGTTTCTTTTGGCGAATTGACAAAGACGTCGAAAAATATGAACTTTTTCCTTCTTTTACTAATTAGAAGCCGATCTCTATTTAAGGAAAAGGCAAATGTTAAGGTTCTTCATAATCTATAAAGGATTTATTTACATAATAGCAGGCAGTTAGACGCAAAAATATTATTGTCCTTGAAGATTACACTAACATAACGGACGCATATATTGTTAGTGTTACTCTTATTAAGAATAGTTAGTAAGCACGATGGTGCTCATTAGTTATCAAAACACGCTCAGTCGTTTTTGCACAAACATCAATAAATGTCATTAATCATACAATAATGTCAATTACTTAGTTCACCTAACGGACGATATTTTTTACACCTAATTTTATGCAAAAATTCATTACAACTTCAATGATATGTGAAAGGTGTCCGGGTGTTATTAAAAAAAAAAAAAACAAACAAAAAAAATGTTCATGAAAATTTTTAAATGCAAACAACATTCTATAAACCAGCGGTCTCCAAACTTTTCAATACACAAGTATTCATAGTAAAGTGCACTTCGTACTCGCTCCAATTCTAAATAGCATCAATTCGATTGACGCTAGAAAATTTTACCTGATAATCTAAGATCGTAAATATGATTTCGTAAATAGTGTTCCGAAACATTCGAGAAACTTTCAACTGTTTTAAGCATATTTGCCAGTTGATAACAACAACCTACATGCGTTATCTGCGCGATTAATCCAAGAACATAAGAAAAGTTCTCACAAATACGCCTGTCATCAATAACATATACAAGCAATTAGCTGATCGATAGTTCTATTGCATAGACGGACGCAAGAGCGACTATATAAAGAAATGAGCAGAAAGATGGGAAGACGAGTGCAACAATTAAAAGTCAGTCTCATGGGGATGACTTAGAAATAGAGATATGAATAACCGGATAGATAGACGTACGGATACTTAAGTGCAGACAGAAAAACCCGCACACTGCGGAAACAGCGCAAAAATAGAAGAACAAATAAATAAAGGAATGAAATGAACAGATGAGTGGACGGACGGACATAGAAATGAACACAAAAACGCCTAAAAGGACTGATGACTAGAAATTGGCCGACAGATACACGAACAAATAGTTACATACCCAGAGAAAAGCTAAGTACGAGAATTGTGCAATGGGAGGAGTCACGAACAGCCAGATTGGAAAGGTGGAAAGGTTAACGAGGAAAATACGTCGACATGTAAATGGCGAAGCAAAATAGACGGTTGGGTTAGTTGGCGGACTGACAAGTGCACTGATCGACGGCTGAAGAGTCGCAAATATATGCAAATATACAGACAGATGGAAAGACTAGGTCTACAAAGAACATAGGTAGAGGAATGAATAGACAGATGCAGACGAACAAACATGGGAATACTCAAAGAATCGGTGAAAAAACCTCGATAGATGGGTTGCGAGAAAGAATAGACAATTATAAAAATGGGCGGAGTGAACATATTGAGGGCCGAAGAACTGGAAAAATATGCGAAAGGATGAATAGATGAACGGAAAGACAGGTCAAGTAAGACAAATGAATAAAAGCATAGTTAGGCATACGAACAGATAGCGAGACAAGTTGAAAGAGTGCGGAGAAAATTGATCAACCAGACGAACTAACAGATCAACGAACTGGCGACTTGACAGACGCCCGCATCGTTGAAGTAATAGGACAACTGAGGAATAGCGAAGCGGACGGCCGGGCGGAGCAAATATAAGCATCAACAAAGAGGTAAATTATCACACAAACGAAGAAATAAATAAATAAATAGATGAAAAGGGACAGATATAGACACTCGCACTATGTAGAGAGATATTTGCTTTATTAAAAAACATAAATAAATTTTCAAATCATTTTGAAGGTAAGAGCAAAGGCTCGTCGTAAAGCTGTTAAGAACATTTAGTTATATCTGAGGCAACAAGTGCTATATGCATTTATAGGTTTACCTTAAAACAACTAACAAGTTATTAATGTATGTTTAAATTAACTCCTGCATTAACTATTTATGCTCTCCTTTCACTCAATTTAACAGAAACTCTGATATAATGGAAGAAGTTTTGAACAAAAAACGAAACGTAATGGTATGAGGAGGAGCCAATGATGTCCCATATCAAAAACAAAGGTTAAAAGAAAACACTATAGTAAGCCAGTGCCAACCCTTAAATACTCTACACTACTTGGCTTCATATAATTATTCATTCTTTCCAAGAAAAAAGCCTTATTGTCTTAAGCCTAAGTGATTGAAAAAATTGTCCGATCCGAACAATTCTCTCGGTGTATCAAATGTCACCGAAAAATATTTCAAAAATTACGAACAATGGAGTTGAATACAAAACTACAAGCTGGACAGACGGACTGGTAAACTTAGAGCGATTCAGAAAGCGTTGCTGAATCGTTCGATATAACACAAGTTGGGTATATCTCAACTTTTTCTGGGTCTTGTGTACATACGCACAAACCTAATATAAACTTATACTACTTGGTGTAGGGTGTAAAGAAAATTTTACAAACAAGCTCTACTTTCACTCCACGTGTACTTCCATTAAATGAATGTTTTTAGTGGATTGGAAAAGTAGTCAGAAATTTCATATACTGGTTGAGGATTATATAACCAGTTAGTGTCTACAGGTTGCGTCTTTTCAAAGTTCAGTTTCGTGACTGCCATAACTTTATTTAGAATTAACTTAAGTTAGCTGTTAAGTTAGCGCCTGTTGCATTAAATCCATAACTTAATCTAATTTTCTGTTACAAATTTCTCGTTACAATATTGCAAAGGCTGCAAAGAGATAATAGACCTTACACGGAATCATAATTGGGCAAGTCTGCTATATAATCGCACCACTTATGTACATATATATATATATATATATATTTTGTTAATTTTTAAAAATCTAGTTTTTATTTTTGATACATTTCTTTACTGTACTGTTAGTTGGCCGAGTTTTGTTTATTTATTGTCTGTCTGTATGTCGTAATACATACGACAATTGTATGAAAAAGTAAAAAAACGAAAATACAGCGCAAATAACAACAACAATAATAATAATAATAATAATAACAAAAAACGCCATATAGACAATTTGTAAAAAACAATGGATTGCTTCATTTGAAAAAGCCTGAGGTATGAGCCTCAACCACTACTACTACTACTACTACTACTACTACTACTACTACTACTAGTACTACAAGTAGATACTATTGCTGTTGATATTGCCGTTGCGTTGTTATTGCTGTTACTTTTGCTAACCACTGTTGTTGCTGCAATAATAATCAACATAAATACGTGAGTCAGCATGAGTTTGTCAAGTCAATGAGAGCCTACCCAAAAACCAAGTAACATGCACAAACATACTCATAGCAAAATAAATAAATATATACAAATATGTATATATATATATATATATATATATATGTATTTATATATACAGGTATATATATCGCATACATATCTAATAGTATCAGCCATTGTAAATTTATGCCGTCAGTCTAGTGTTTGTGTTATTGGCCCTGTGCATGCGCGCGCAGCCCCCACAATCTCCACCACGGCTTTATTACTTGTACTCAATATTATGCATATATATATATATATATATGCGATGAGTACTGTTTGCCAGCACAATATTGGTTGTTGTAGTCACTACGTTTATTTATACGTATGAATGTATTTGTTTAAGGCAATACATCTCATTCCCATATGCCTGCATATCCGGCTTGAATGGTTGGTTATCTTAATTTAAGGTTTTTCATTTTTAAATACAATTTTTTTAAATTTATTGCACTTTTTGATGTTTACTAATAGCAATCGAAAGATTTGCTGTAACACTTAATAGACAAAAAAAAACAAAGTGCATTCACTTTAGTGCGAATATTTAATACCCATCACTATCTTTATATTAATAAAGGTTTGTTTTTTGATTTCGCTTCTTTAAAAAGCGCGCGATCGAAATAATTTTTAACATCGAACTCTGACAGACATTTCTTAAATATCCTCTCACTTGCAGTTTAGATTGGCATCCGTTAACACCACAGAAAAATCACCGGCTATTAATATTAAGAATTTTAATTTTTCGCGCTTCTGATTGTCACGATGTTGGCGGATCCGTACGCGGATCAAAACTCTTTTTTGTAGAAAATAACTGTAAATATATATAAGCAGATTTTAGATTTCTATATAAACCTCATTAATATGTGGAAATCTAAAAACACACGATGGACGGACGGACGTGGCTACATCGATAAGCAATTTCACGCTGGTCGAGAGTACATACAATAAAAGCAGATGCTCAAAATTTCGAAGTTCGGACTTTCGGATTTGCGAACACACAGAAGTGGATCTTGCGTTGATCAGTGCAAGAGGTGTTTTAAGTTTTTACTACAGTAAACCGGGCAGAAAAACCTACACTATTCGATTCCCGCGGCCCTAAAAAACAAGGTGTACGGACAAAGGGACAGACTGATGCAAATCGATCCGAAATTTTATGCCCATCAAGGGTACACGAGACAAAATAATGATTGCAAAGTTTTTAATGTTTAATCTAAGATTTGCGATTCTCGCAATCAGTAAAAAGTAGGGCGAACAAATGGACACACGCGTGTAACTAGAATCGCCATCTTGAGGTTGTTTAGCCCGTTTCAAAGATATCCACAATGTGTCTATGTATCTAATTGGACGGAGTGGGCCTTCCTTCCAACCCTACGCTAATTCGAAGTACTTAACAGATCTTTATTAGGGTGCTTCCAGAGCTCTCTTTAGGGGAAGGGAAGGTAGATGTGTTTGCTACTTAGATTCGAATTGGACTTTACAAGCTTATTCAAAAAGATTTTTGCCAAGCTTTATTTTTTTGACCAGTCATTCGAAAAGTGCTCCCCATACTTGTGGGCGGGGTGGTGATCAAGCAAAATTGAGTAGATAATGCTAAGTTATAACTTCCGTGCCGATCATCTCACATCTGCTGAGGACTGAAGGACATACTTAAATAATTGTAAAGGCTTTGATAAATATTTCTGGCTGTTTCTAGAGCTACACCGAACTAGAAGAACAACTCTGACTGTTACGAGTCAAGCCTACTTGAGTTAGGGCGAATGATTTTTGTTTTCCAAAAAGTGAACGATTACAGGCGGGATGATAAGTCTAATATACTTGCTTCTTTGAGAGTAAGTATAAATATTGCATGAATTTCAAATTTTTTTTCACAATGACACACATAAACACCTTAACAGTATCAAGAGCATTAGCTGAGGCGGTGTGTTTGTAACGTAAACGTGGAACTACGTTATAAGCACGATTATGAATCAAAGCTAATTATTTAGATGAGACTGCAAAAATTCGAATCAAAAATACCCTCGATAAATCCACGGCCACGCCTTTAATCAATCTAAAAGTGTAGTGATTTTTATTGACTGAAAGGATTTAATTATCTTTTAAGTCGACTAAAGCTTTTTCAATTACTTTGTATTTTTTTTTTTTTTCGTTGTGGAAATGCATTTGCGAAAGATTGTTGGCTTTAAAATCATTATAGTGATTTTTCAATTAAAAATTTTTTTTTTTGATAATTTTCAAGTAAAAAAGCAAAAATTTTCCCAAGAAAACTTAAACAGGTAAACACCTATTTATTATACCTTTGCGAAATTACAAAAAAGATAAGCCATTAACATAACTAACTCAGCTTAAGTAATTCATGATGAGTTGCATAAAAATTAAAGCGTTTTTGGGAAAGTTATTACATGTTTTTCTTTTTTTTTTGTAGCCAAAATAAATTTAATCTCGCAGCGATCTTCAGCGCTGAACACAATGGATGCATTTGCATCGTGCATCTTGCGAATCTTTTTTTTTTTGTATGATTTTTATTCTACCAATGCAATGGAAGCTATATTGGGAGTACAAAGTAGTTCGGTCCTCTTCAGTAAGACTGATGGTAATTAGTGATGAAAGGGATAGAATAAAACTGTTACTCCCTCTTTTGAAAGTAGTCTCTTTAAGGTAATCGAAAATGCCGCGGTTGTCACACTAACATAGTTACTTGGAGTAGAATAGATGAATAGATGTGTTTGTGTGCCAAAACAAAAAAAAAAATGAAATTTTGCGGGAAACTTTACTTTCCCCTAGAAATGGTGAACAGTGGAAGCCAAAACCTAAATAATCATGATAGAGGATGCGCGACCTAACAAGTGAGCCTTCATGGTCTTATTTGAGGGGCTAAGATGGTCATGTGTGCCATGCCTGAAAAACTCTCTCAAAAATAATAGCAAAAGTCATCATATCATGGGCATTTAGTATAAAGAAATTCGGGCCCAAAACTCGCTTGGGAAATGTTGGCAGTTATAACCGGCCCTGGAATGTACTATTCTCCTCGTTGTTAACGGCAGCCGATCAAAATAAGTTTCAATAGATGACTTGCCGTTTGTTCGAACAGTGCTTCGATTCTTATGACGAAGCTCGAATATTGGTTCTTCTAAGGATAGCCGTAAAAGACGAGACTTTTTTCAAGACATAATTTCTAGAAATTGCCTGAAAGATGGGGAAAAGTCTTAGCCAAAATTAGACAATACTTTGAGTATAACCACAACAAAAACAACCGCCAAAACTTATTCATACACACAATATATGTTCCGCTACATATAAACATATACATGTGCGATCAAAGCGTATTTTGGCATTTGGGCGGACGAAGCACTATGCAAATGCATTCGTTGTGAATGCATTCATAATGAATGCCTTCAACTGGCCTTCTAGAAGGTGTTCCATCTTGAACATTAAAATTGCGGGAATCAAAGCTTGCAAACCCGGTTTAGTTTAAGCATTCTATCGATATCTCTTCTCCGTACGCAACCCATCATTTTTTCCCCCCTTGAACGGGAGCTTTTTTATATTTTCGTTAGTAAAAGGGAGGAGAGATTTTCCATAGTTGAAAGCCTATTGCACAAAATCAATCAAACAAATCTTGCGATGTTACCTATTAAAGTTATTATGTAATGATAATGCGACTTAAGTGCATAAACTTGGCTGATGAAAGAATGCAATCAAGTTCTCGTTCGAGCATGAATGGATTAATCGATTAATAATTAATTAAGGGTTAAATGATTTTTCGATTCTATTTTATTTATAATTTATATTAACAAAGAGGATTATATGTTAAAAAAAATATATATATTAAATATATTAAATATAAATTAAATATAAATAAAATAAAATATAAATAAAATAATAAATTAAATTAAATATAAATCAAATAATAAATAAATATTAAAATCAAATAAATTTCATTATCATTTGACTGATTCAAGTTTTGCTTTTCTTTTCATTGAAATACCGACCGATTCTAATTCAATGTAAGACTATAGGCGTTCGCTTGACTATAGATGTCCCTCCTCACCTAACGCAGCTAATTCGTACCGCGCTGTAGCAATATATATATAAAATAAATCAAGACAATGTCTGTATATAAGATCATGGTATGTATGTATGTAACATAAATCGAGGCATTGTTTACCGTATTGCGTCGAAATCTTATTTTGTATTATATCGAAACCGTGTTATAAGAAACTTTAAATCAACGCAATGTATACCGTGTTGCATCGAAACAAACTCTTTAAGGTGTCAAATTTCACAATGCCTTGTATTTCGCTGCTAAACGACATGTTAGTGAACAATTATTTGAATAGATATTCGAAAATTTGAATCCACGAATACGTGAACTTAGGAGGAATGTGCTGGTGGTCATATGAGTAACAATTTATTCCAAAATAAATATTACATAACTTACTTTACTTAAATAAATTTAAAAAATATCTTTTTATACTATAAAGACACTACAGTAAGATACGACCAACCATTAAATATCCTACAGCGCTTCACTGAACCATTTTCAATAATGTTTGTTCTTAGATCACGAGAGATCTTTGTACCAAATTTCATTGGAATACTCCAACAATAGCGAGCTATAAGTTGAGCAAAAAAAAAAAAAAACAGGACGGACGGACAAGCTTAGATGGATTAAGAAAGTGATTCTAAATCAATCGATATAATAAAAGATGGGTCTATCTCAAATCCTTCTGGCTGTTGTACACATCCGCGCTAACTTATTATACCGCAAGTGATATAGGGCATAAAAAAGTCGGTTAACTTCAAGTTTAAAAAAAAAAACCAAATATGAAATTCAACATTATGATGAAATATATACAAATTAAATATGTATTCCAAAAATAGTGGTGACGATCACAAAATTAATTTCCATTAAAAATTAAAATGTTTTTATACCCACCCCTGTAAGATGGAGGTATTCTCATTTTTTTTTCCATAATGCATCTAACGCTCAAAAGGAAGGTTCAGAGAACCTATAAAGTATGTATATTCTCAAAATTCGAAATTGATTTAGCAATGTCTGTCCGTCCGTGTAATGTGTGTTGCTGGCAATCTCCTGGTCGCAAAAATGACTATATCGATTTCAAATTTGGTAGAAATATTGGAAGATTTCGCATACAGGTTGGTATTGAAAATGAGCCAAGCCGATCGAAGGACATGCCCACAATACCATGTAAACTGAGAAGACATCTGTTTTTTAAAGAGAAAAATTTTGGGATTTTTGCTCGTTAGTCGAAAACTATTAAAGTTAAAAGGTTGAAATTTTCCACGTTTAATTAACGAAGGACCCTACTCTTTACGTGGAAGAATGAAAAACATCCGTCATGCCCACACAACTATTTTATACCCTTCTTAAGTGAAGATATATTATCTGCCTAAAAACGGGTTAATCCTAAAATGAATATCGTGGACACCGCGAATAATTGTTTCCTAATAACACCAGCGATATGGGTATCAAATAAAAGAACTGGGTGAGTAGAAAGCGAAGAACACAGTGGTGGGTATGCGAGATGCGGCCGCCGTCGAATATAACTTTCTTATTCGTTTTGTTTTTGGTTGAAACTCCTCCTGTTAACGATAAAATAAAAATAAAAACAAAAATCGAAAGCGCTTTTCATGAAAACCGTGTTATAATGTTCACAACTTTTGTATCGCTTTGCAGCGTAACTGTGTTTGACAATTTCCGCATTATACGAGGGACGCCTGTATGTTGCTTTTATCATCACTCTTACCACTATGGCCAAATGCTAGTAGAATGAGTAATCTATTGCATTTTGCACAACTATCGTGAAGACCACTGACGGATGCACTTACACACACATATATACGTACATGTATGTTTAGAGAAAACAATTACATAAACGTATACACATTTATGATTTTTGTGGCATTTAATTTATGTCAATGATTTTTCAAAGCACTAAAATTTCTCATATATGTATGTGAATGCGTGGTTGTTGTAAATTCTTCTAAGCTGAGAGAAAGTGAATAAAAATAATATGAAAAAATAAAAAAAATAAAAACAATTTTTTTTTTTTACGAAACAAGACTTACACCGGTTCGTTGACAAGCATGCCTATATTTACATGTGAAAAGTAGTGTAGAATGCAAAGCGTTCGTTACAGAAGATGGGAAAATATTTCTCAAGCGCAAGGTGTAAAACTAATTCAATTTCACTTCGCACACCAGTTTTGCATTGGATGCTACGAGCATTTGAACATGTTTGTGCACACAAGCAGACTGGCAGCGTTCAGATTAACAGGTTCTATGTCACAACTTGGTTTCCCTAAGCAGTGAACACTATAAACTTTATTGAATACGTTTAAGTAACTGATGCGATTTTTCATTGTATAGCATATAAGTGCCGTAATCCGGCATAGATTATGATCGCTGACACTAGCTTAACACCTAGTTATTGTGCGAACTCATGTGCCAGTAGAAGAAAAGTGAAATCGCTTTAGTTACTTATAGAGAGATCGAGAAAAATAGATAGATAAGGAGACAAGAAGAGCGAGATATCGTTATTTACTCGCAGCGCATTTGACGTTCGCCCTTCCTCACCACTGATAGCGAAATTCAAAAAATCTTTTAGAACTAACCGTAAAAGGTTAATACATTTAAAATATGCCTCCTACTAAGAGCTGGCTTCGTCAGCGAGCATTGCAAGTTTAAAACAAGTAAGAAGATTAAATTTGGTCGGCACCGAATCTTTTATACCCTTCACCTTTTAGTCCAAAAAACGACAAAAGAAGTAAAAGAACAAAATTCTCATTCCCTATTGTATGGAGTGGGCGCAGTTGATTTCTTCGATTTCTAAAATAAAAATTTTTGCCACATAGGCATGTGGGAGTTGCGGGCGTGTCCTTTGCAAAGTTTAGGTCAATTCCAAATTCTTTTACAAATTTGTAGGCGACATGTTCATTTTCGCTAACGGGAGAATGTTTACCACAAGCACTATAAACAGACAGATGGACAGACGAACAGGCGGACATGTTTAGGTACACTGAAGATTTGAAAATGGTGTAGAATTTGTATACTTTACGGGATTTTTGAAGCTTGTTTCTGCGCCTTATAAAGGTATTGATGCACTGCAACATTGGGTAGGCGTGGTCAATTTTTTCCATTTTTGTGTACAAATGCTACAGCATCGCCCATAGAATGGGTCTTCACATTTCTGTATATTTATTTGCTATAGCTTATGAGTAATGAACAATAAACCAATTTTTCATTCCCTTAGAAAAGCAGAGGTGTTCTCAGTTTCCATGGTACTGTGGGCATGTCCTTCGACCGATCTGGCCCATTTTCAATATCAACATGCGTGCAAGAACTTCCACTATTACAGCCAAATTTGAACTCGATAGCTTCACTTTGCGGCCAGGAGAATGTTTACATTAGACATCGCACAGACGGACAAACGGACATACTTAAATGGATTTAGAATTTGATGCTGATCAAGAATATCTATAATCTGTGGGGTCTACTGGGCGTTGCAAACGTTTTGACAAACCGCTCATCTTTCGGTTTAGAGACGATATAGGGAAGCAATTGTCTACAACCAGAATTTTTCAGTATCCGCTTTGACTGCGCTGTGCGGCTGCCGGATTGTGATGTTTACCCTGTCCTGAATATTGATCTGTTGTTTTCGAGCAAGAATATCGAGTTATCCAAGCACTACTCCGCTGCAACTTACGAGTTTAAATATAACAAACATAACATGCGAGGATATGTTAAGTTTGCTCGGATGGAGACAACATCCAGAAAGACTTGACATAGACTCACCTTTATATGTATCGAGTGCATGTCTCTTTGTCTGTCTGTCGATCGTGTGTTCTTGTGTTCAGCCTATAGGCGGCAAATTTCGCCTACACCGATGTGTTTTTGTTCAAAGATGGACATCGTTGAAAATGGTTCTGATCAGACCATTGTCGACTCCATTCCTTATAACGGTTTATGTTGAGAAAACGATGTATGAGTCAATGTGTTAAAGGAGGTGATGCAGGATATTTACTGGCGGGCCCAATGTAATGTTTTTAATTGTTATATCCATCACCGAAAGATGAGGGGTATGTTCATTTTGTCAAAATGTTTGCAACGCCCATATGGAAATTTTAGAGAAAGTACATATATTCTTGATCAGCATAAAATTCTGAATCTATGTAAGCATGTCCGTCTGTCCCTCTGTGTACGTAACGTCTGTTGTAAACATCTTCTTGCTCGCAAAAACAAAGACATTGGTTTCAAGTTTGGCAAAAACGTTGGACTTTGTTGCACGCAGGCTTCCATTGAAAAAGGGGCAAATCAGTAGGCACGCCTACATTGGCTTATAAAGCGAGAAAAGCAAGAAAAAGTTTGAACTTTTTATTCACAAAAGTATGCGATTCAAGTCTCAATTTCTTATTTGAATTTTCGATCGTAAAAGTTCGAGCAATAAAAGACAACGGGACAAACGCGATTAAGTGGATTTAGAACTTCAAAAATTTCATATATAAGTTATGAGTTTTTGTTTTTCTAGATAAGTGCACTCCCATCGTTCGGTGAAACGCATTTCAAGGGTCACTAAAATTAAATGAGAACAACAGTAACATTCTATGCAAGCCGAAGTTCCTCAGTGCAAATTTTAAAATTAACTTGCGTGGCAACTTTTTTCCTCTTTTCTTTCATAGACGTAACAGCATCATATCTTCTCCGGTAATGTCTCCGCAGACTTAAAAGTGAATATGTGGCGAACATGTCTTGTCAATTACTCTCGGATGGAATATTATGGGTTTTCAAGGTTTATCAGTGATTCCATTTTGAGTTCAGGCTAGATGTTTGTTATCCGATACAGTTGATCTTTCTTTCATGGCGAACGTGGATATATGGTATTGCCAATGAAAGTTCCTCGTCTAACAAATCATTCCGAAACCGCATCAAGCATAGCTGGAAATTACTCGTAATAATGTAATACAAAGAAAATTAAGCTGGCAACCCTCAAGAGTGGGTTAACAAATTTTGATAATGATAGGCCGGCCTATGCCCAGATTCTTTTATTTTCCAATTCTGATTTTAAAACATAGTCCGACAGACAGACATAATTAAAACGATTTTCCTACTCACGTAGGCCGGGGATATATGTTTGGCATCACGACGTAAACCTAAAAAGCCTAACCTTCTTCCCATATTCTTACTTCACTCTTGCTTTATTTATGTAAATCAGTTGTCCTTTGAAGAACAAAAAAAAAAAAAAAAGATACGAGAAAATTGAGCTTAATTAACAAACATTTTGATGCTAAAATGATAGGCAACCAAATATTTGCCTAAAGGCAAATATAATTTTCTCACTTTATTCTCTTTGCCAATTATAATAAATAAATATCTAGATTTGTTCAATTCTTTTCCAATTTGAAGGTTATCGTATAAAATTTGTTGTTTTACACAAAAGCTTACCATTTTGTAGGCAACAACAACTTAGAATCAGTGCAGCGAACAGTAGTCGTATTAAACGACATGTTGTTGTTGTTGTATGTCCACTATTCAAGACCTTGAATAGATGCAAGGATTTCAAAGCATCGAAAACGTTTATGATTATAGTACAACTCGTTGCTGATGAGGCTGATGGCGTTCTTCTTTTTCTTTCCTTGACTTGACGTAGTGTTTTTAAAATATTTCGTTGTTCGTATCCATGCTGTTCGAAAACTTGCAGATTTGTTGCAATTGATGATATCGCAGAAAACATTTTGTAAATGCTGGTATTTCTTTACAAGCAATTGCATATACGCGCTCGCTTACTACTCTAAGATGTGTGATTATGCATGTAGGGATATGTATATGTGCAAAGGAATATCGATAAATATATTGTAAATCTTAAAGCGATATTTTAAAGATAGTAAGTAATAGTCATTACGTGAAAGTTGTACAAATTTTAATTAAGAAAACTTTTGCGTGTTACGATGAAAAAGACGGACAATTTTTTTTTTTTTTTTTTTTTTTTTTTTTAGATATGCTAAACAAAAATGGAAGCAAGATAAAGTGGAGGGAACGTAACGTAAAAAGTCTTAACAAAATGGCGTTAAAGATGGCTGCAAAGTGGCGCTTAACTTCCAAGTCACAATAATGTTTTATTTTTCACTTCTTTTTCCGCGATTGTTTTTTTTTTCACAGTTTATTCATGTCAATGCGAAATCAATCAAATCAAATCAAGTGCACTTAAGTATGAAAATTTGCGTAAAAAAAAAAATACCGGAAAGTTTTAAAAAAAATTCTTTTCTTGATTATTTCTCATTTACTTGTTTATTTGCATTATTTGTGATTTTCTCATTTTTAAAAAATATTCTTATTTGATTTTTTTTTCACTTCAAGGCTCTGCCCTTTATTATTCACCACACTTTTATCTTTCTTATACAAATTGCTTACAGCACGTATACAGAAAATTTACAAAATCTGAATTTTTGTGATAAATTTTAGGCGAAAATAGTTAATCAACTTAATATAAAAACAAAAAAAATAAAAAAAAATAGTCAAAAAATAAATCCCCTTTTTTTACGCTTCTGTGTATTAATTGCTTGCAAATATTTTTCGTTTTCTTAACATTTTTCTTTTACAGCCTTATTGATGTTTTATTTTGTTTTAAATGTTTATTTGTGTATGTGATGCTTATTCGTCCGCGTTTTATTTCATAACACTCGTCAAGTTGTTTGGTTGATCTCGGACTAAGGAATTTTATGCCATTCCAATACACGCAGATTTTTCAAATCACAACTTACATTAACGAACAGCCAAGCATGAGCGTCAAAAATATGGTGAATATATAAAGCTTTGATAGTATGAAGCTTTTGCAATGCATTTGTGTTTATTTACCGCAAATATATGATATATGATTACCTGTAACAATAAAGAGAGAAAGAGGAGTAAAAATTGAGTTTTGCTAAAGAGAACGAATTAAAACAGATATGCCATTAGAAAAGAAAGCTTTTTCATTTTAGTATAAAAAACGAATTGCACGAAGATGTTTCTATCGTTTGTGAGTAAGATATTGATGCTTGTGTTGTGTACGCCCGATACATGCATGCTCGGAACAAGGCATAATTGGATCCTGCATGGTCAGTAGCTTTATGGTTAAAATCATGCATTCATATCATGCAAGGATGTGTTTGCATGTCAGCTGAAGTTTACAAAGAATTGAATCACGTAACTCGCATGCAATATACGGAAGAGAACCCACAAATATACAGTCGAAATTTTACGAAATTTTTTTAAAGTCAATGTCAATTTTTGCTAAAAGTTTGTATTCGTGAAAATAAACTTGAACATGCTTGAACATTAACAGAGATTCGTTTTGATCTCTTTCGTGTTAACGGGTCGAAGCAACTAGTAACTCATCTTTTGAAAGCAAACATTTATTTACAAAGAGAACAAATAACAATATTCGTTAGTTTTAATAGTTGAAGAAAAAATGATTAATAACTTGATGGGGAACGATTACTAAACGACCTCCTTTTCTGTTTTTAATTGTGTTGAATATTTTTGTAAAATGGTATACGCGTGCGGGGTCTGTGCGCGTACGCAAGCATCGTTCGGTGTGGGTCCTTGATATTGGAAGGCATTTATATTTGATATGTTCCACACGGAATCTCATCGGAAAGACAACTTCACGTAGTACACTGTTGTGAATAAAATTGCGATCTTGTCTCATATTTTTAAATTTGCTTAAAACTCCGTTAGAAATCCGCAACGATGATTATGTCGTGATCGGATAACCAAGGAAAGTAAACAAATTAAAACAAACAAGGAATTTATATATATATCCCGCATATCCACCATATGTTGCTATGATTCTATCTTGTTTGCCTTAAGCATAAAAGCTCAAAAAAGTGATGAAAAGAAAATTTTATCGCTTATAACTATGTGTGGCCACTTTTTTCGTTAAGAAAATGTGAAAAATTTCGGCCTTCTATTTTTCATAATATGTGAGGAATGAGCGAGAAGCCACAAAGTTGTTGTTTAGAGAAACGGAGTTGCGTCCGCTTTTCGCTTTGCTACGTGCCTATGCTGTGGACAATTTGGCCTATTTTCCATACCAACCTACGTACTGACACTTCCAATGTTTCTACCAAATTTGAAATCACTATATCTATTACCACATATACCGCACAGATAAACAAGTGCACAGACATGGCTTAATCAATTCAGAATTTCATCCTGATCAAGAATATATGCAACATGGCAGAAAGATAGAGGAATACACAAATATGTAGTTTATGACTCGACCGTTTACGTGCTTTTTCCTTTTATTAGCGAAATGTTATCCCAGAAAACAATAATTGATATGTAAATATTCATTTTGTTGGATAAACTTGTCGCTTATATTAAAAATCTTTCGTTCGAAATAAAAGCAATGAACTAAAGGCGAATTTCGCTAGTTTGTAAAGTAAAAGATAAAAAATGATAAATAAATGTATGCGTATTCAAATACACTTTGTTAAGTAAAGATATATTATCCCTATAATACAAATCATCTTAATTATAAAAAATTACTTCATATATCTATGGAATATTTTCGCTGAAATTTAACGAAACGCTTAAAGAACATAAAATGTAGAATTTTTCGATATGTAATGAATGATGAAAAGAAAACAAACTACATTCTCTACTTAGTCTTTGGCTATGTTTTCGTACATTTGCACATTTATGTATACTACGGCGCATACACAGTTAAAAACATAGAATTGCATATGATTTTGCTTTGTAAACGTACCGGGTACAGCTTTACGTCGTATCAAAAATCACTAACAGAACATTTGCCTAAACAAACAAAGAGAATGAAAGAATAAGTTAAATGGCTGCTAATTAACAGCACTGCAACTTTTATTGATAGCTACTCAATGAACATGAAATGTCCTTCAAGTTTTATTAAATCTTTTTTTTTATTTTTTATATGGTTGTCTCTGATATTACGTAGTACAAAAGAAACCAAGAAATATTAGGTTTAATAATCATTACTCATGGTGCTATTAATAATTTGTCCTTTAACTGGTAAAAATGTCAAATGTTAACTCTATTGTTATTCATAGAATTTGTTCTTTGTCAATATGCACGTTTTGTGTGAAGCAACATATATGATTTCGCATAAGCCAACATTTGCTATTGGCAACACTGCGAAGGATTTTAGTAAAAATAATGCCACACTAAATGCACTTGAACATGGATATTCGATTTAAGTACATCATTATATACATTTTCATCAATGTGTTGCCATTTTCGTTTAATTTTATATCATTGCCGTTTATATATTATTACATATGGTAATTTACTAAATTAAGGTAAGGCGCAATCAAATTATTAGAAAATGTGGAGTTTTCATACAGATTTCGTATCGATTTCCCGGAGTTTCTTCTTCTTATTGCTTTGCACTTTGCCACACTTCTCGTTCTTTCGACTTAACAGAGAAACTTGAACAGATTATCTTTTTAACAGAGAAACTTGAACAGATTATCTTTCTTAACAGAGAAACTTGAACAGCGTTGCCATTTTTTTTAAGGTAATCTTATCATTAATTTCGAAAAAAATTAGAAACTTTGGCAGCTATACCCTTCAGTTCTTTTTATTTCTTCATTTATTTACAATTCGTCGTGCACGAGAAGAAGAAGAATTTTTTCTAGCTTCGCTATATGTATTTCTACATAAAATGTAGAAGACAACCATAAATTTATATATAAAGACATATACAAATTATCATGGAAAAAAGTTAATAAACTAATTAAATAAATGGTTAAAAAAAAACTTATCAAAAACGTGACCATTATCACGAAAAATCGAAGTTCTCAGAAACGGAAATGAGACGCTGATCGAGTGTGTGCTGCTTTGTTCATAATTTCGTGTGTAGGTGTTTTTCATTTTTTCATAAAAACTTTGTGAGAAAAAAAGACCATAAAGTCTTAAAAGCATTTTACATAAACGTTTATTAATATTATTTATTAAAAAGAAAGAAAAAGTGATAAATTGTAAGAAAAATAAAGCAAGAGTAATGTAAAACATTAAAGAAAAAAAAGGAATAAAGGGAGAGAGAGAGAAAGAAAAAAGTACGTAAGTAAGGAAAACGGTAGTAAAAAGTACATACATGTGTGCGTGAAGTAAGACAAGAAAATAATAGAAAAAGCAACGCCTGCTTTTTGAAGGCTTGTGTGTCTAGCTTGTCGGCATTTTGTTTTGCGTGAGTACGTGTGTGTGCAAGCCAAAATTTTTCTATCAAAAACTAACAAATTAAAGAAAATTTTTCATTTCTCTGTCAAATAAAAATTTTTCATATAACCGTTTCTTTAAAAACTGAAAAATAAAAAAAATAAAAAAACCCAAAAAAGAGTGAATTGGAAACTTGTAAAATAAACTCAAAAAGGAGCACCCGGACGGACTCATATTTTGTTTTTGGCTTAAAGAAAATTCACTGCGATTTTGTCGCAAAAAACGGGCGACAAAAAATACGAAATTTTTTTGTCGTTTTCTTCTTTAGCCTATTTTATTTTGTTTATTCATTGTTTACAAATTTTTTTTTTTTTTTTTTTAACTAAAAACTCCGTTTGCAATACTTTTGCAAAAAAGATAAAAAAGCAAAAAAAAATTCGTTAATAAAAGAAAAAGAAAAGCATAAACTAAATTGGAAAACAGCTACATTTTTCCTTTTTCTTTTTTTTGTTTCGTCTCGCAACGAAAACACTGTAACTAAACCAGAAAAGCAGGAAAACGTGTAAAGCAACAAAATATTAACTTCAACGACAAGACAAGAAATCAAAACAAAGGAAGTTGTGTGGTATAGTGCAGTATTGTAATTACCTTCGAGCGTTGTGTGTGCGTGCGTGCGTGCTAATAAAGCAAAAAGAAAGAAAAAAAAATTTCAACAAAACATAGAGCAAACTAAAGCGTGACATAAAAGAGAGAAAACGCAAAAAAAAAAAAAACAAACAGCGTGAATGTAATACAAAATAACAGAAGCTTAAATTTCAATTCAATTTATTTTTTATTTTTCACATATACATGCAACTACATGCTTGTATACGTGTGAAACAAAGAAGTGCAAGGTTTTACGTGTTTCCATAGTTTTCGTTTGTGTGTCTCTGAGTGCTTTGTCAGTTGTATGGTTCAAAATAAAGCAACAAATCGTCGTGTTATTCATCATCAGCGGCATCGTCGGTACTGAGTAACAGCAACTGTGTGTACGAAAAACACAAAAAAAAAAAAATAATAATAAAAAATCATTTAAATAAAAAGAAGAAGTAAAACAGTTTCCACATTATATATATACATATATATATATACATATATATTGTATTATATATTGAAGTCGCCGACAGACATTTTTATATTTATATTAGAGAGAAATTCCATATAAGCGAGAAAATTATATTTTACTTTCGATTTTCCGTTCGCTTTGCTGCATCGTTTCTTTCTTTTTTTTGCTAAAGTAATTTTAAATAATTTACCGTGAATTTCTCATATAAAAATCAAACGAAAAACTACAATAGATCAAGCGGGAAGCGGTAAGTTCTTCTTTCTCATATCTTTCTTTTGTTTTGTTTTCTTCTTCTTTTTCTTCTTTACCTATACATTCTTGTTACATACGTACATATGAATTTGTTTGATGATGACATGTTATGCATTTACTTTAATTTTGCATTTAGTTTACTTCACTCCTGTAGTTGTCATTTATCCACCACTTAAGATATTCATTTATTTACACAAAAATCATTTCGGTTTGCTGCAATGCTTTCAAATAAAGATTAATGGAAATATTTTTTTTAATTCGAGAATATGCCTTGCAGAGGTGAAGCTCGTTTTTGTTATTCAAGAAATAATTTGTTTTTTTTTTTTGGCGATCACACTATAATCTTACAATAAATATTTCAGTGGTGGATATATAAAATTCGGATAGAACCGAATACAATTTCTTTCATTTATCTTTTGTTTAGTTTTGTTAATTATTTATGCATAATCTACACGCTTGTGCAAGTGATCGGTTAGATAGTCTACGTAAGCAATTGTATGCATTTTTTCAGTGCAATTTTGGAAAACAACATGCAATGAAAATATTGTTAATGAATAATAAAAAAAAAAATGTATAGAATAAAAATTGTTTTTTTTTCTTTTTTTGAGATCATATTATGATACAATGGGAGCAAAATGATATTTATTTTGGAAGCGATATTTTTCTTTTCAATAATTTTAAAAGACAGGCAAAGGGTTTTTCGCTGAAACAATTGAAGAAATCAGCGATACATAGTTTGCTGGAATCTTCAAAGGAAATGAAAATATACTCGGCTTGATTTTTTTGACACTTGTAGGAAAAGTGTAGTGTATAGTAATGCGATTTGTTAACTTACGTAGAGAAAGGCACAGTAATGGCCACCTTTTGGCCATTATGTTAAGTTATTCTCTTCGTGGCAGTGCTTTAGTAGCAGAGCATTCTAATGATTAAAAATAACATTTTCGTGTCAGACACTTTGGCAGCAATTATTTACTAGGTCTCTGGCTATTGATTGTTTCACTATCTTTTCGCCAAACATATGGCCCCAATTTTACAGATGATTAACTTGAGAAATAATTAAGGTGTCATAGGGAGTTTGTCTTACAGACTTCATCTTTGACTAAAACACTAATCTTTTAGTTATTTTTGGAACAAAGTTTCAGTCAAGCTAAACTCAGTACTTGTTTGACTAGACATTAAGATATTTTTCCACTACTCCTTGGAATATATTTTCTCAAGATTGTTGTTACTAATCCTGTAGAAATAACGAATTGCTTACCGGTTGGTACTCGCGAAGGGCTTTAAAAGAGAAACTTAGGACCATTCATCATAGTATTTGAGTCGTTGACTGCATAATCTTTGTACGGGAAGGCACTTCAAAAGTCTTTTGAAGAACAACCGCTTTAGAATAATTAATTTCTTGTCATTTTTGTTATCAAATTCAATTTTTGAATTATTTTTCTTTGTTTTGGTCTCGCAAAAACAACATTTCCTGGCTTAGATAAAGTAGCTAGGAAGAGAAGGGATAGGAGCAGAACTTTTTCAAGTTTGTTATATGGAAAAAAGAATCTATTATATGAAAGCATTTATTTCTCGAATCGTAGAAAGAAAAAAAAAAGGAAAATCAACAAAATTCTATGAATGGTTGGATGTCATCAAAGCTGAATATCTACATCCAAAATTTCTAATTAGAAAAAAGAACAGATTTTCATAGAAAATGAGAGAAAATTACTTTGAGTTTCTCCAATACTCTTTTATAAAATTATTTCTTTGTGGCCTCTTCTCGTTGACTTGAAACTCGAACAAAATATCATATGAAATATGAAATGTTTTTGCTTAAAGCGAATATAGTTGGCTTTGATTTTGAAATTGAATTTTGTGCACCTGCTTAAGGTATACATGGATTAGTTTTGGTAAATTGTTATATCATTGCTCGGCATCTAGAAGATAAGAAGAAGACTTTCGTGATGGATTGAGTTCGAT
>CCAG010011506.1:0-23580 GCA_001077435.1 Glossina morsitans morsitans | reverse complement strand
AATATCATTCGTCCTTGGTCCGCAACATATCAGAAAACGATTCTGAACCGATCGGCATAATAAAAGCTGGGTTGGTCTTAAATCCTTTTGGGTATTGCAAAGCTTACACAAACTTGATATACCCTTGTGCTGCAAGTGGTCCCAATAGTAAAAACACGTCTTGACGCAATATTGAAAGATAAATTAAAAAATGTAGTGAAGTTTTAAAACCAGGAGAAAACGATTTAGTATAAGAATGTAAAACCGCAAATTCCACCTATACGTAAGTAACACCCTGAAGTTCTTAAAATCGACCCACCTTCTATTATATTGATCGGATCGGAATCATTTTCTGAACCGACCTAATATTATTTATCGATCGTCTGTTTGGATAAACGTCCCTATATATATATTTTTTTTTCATTCAATCTAAAGGCTCTGTTCAAAAAGCATCGGATCGGATTGTGTCTCTGAGCACTCCAGATACATATATTTTTATATATGATAGATATATAATTTAAATATTTGAAAATTTCTCGACGAAAATCCATTTTTTAGACGTCGTGCTGTATAACCCTTAATGTGTTTGAAAAGATTTTCCCGCCGGCACTAAACATTCATAAAAAGAATTCGTTTTATAAGTTCTTGTTACATTATAGGAAAGTTCTCTTTTCCCTGTTAATCAATGCGCAAATTTTAGACCCAATTCATCCTAACACCGTCTTCTACTATTTGATGGAATTAAGATACTCAGAAAAGGCGAAGCGCGCTGCGGGACGACGCTAACTCTTTTGAATATGTATTTTAATATATTTGTGAACATAATTGTGAACATAATATAAATAATGCTATTACTTGTAGATACCTATGAAAGATTCGTGTTTCAAAAACGGCTTTCAGTTATATTTTACGGAAAATTCGTACGAGTAACAAGATTCGCAAACATTTGCGCAGCGCTTCGCTATGAAATTAGAGTTTGTAGAGATCACAATTACCCATAATTTGATTTTGTTTCTTTTTGTAATCCATTTATTACCAATATTTCCTTTACCTTTACATTTTATGACGCCGACTGAGTCGACCAGTAAAACACTGGAAGTCATTATTTGCTTTTGCTAACAACATTTTTAATTTGCGAATGCGATAGCGAAGGTCATACAAAAAGCAAATAATAACAAATATCAATTTTCGTATTCTTTCAAGGCGATTCAAATACGCACAATCAGCATATATACGTAACGACCTCTTTCTTATTACATCCTGCAGCAAAGGCAATTGTGACGTATTGGTAAGAAGTCTACTAAGGCCATAACACTTCACTTTTGGATTCTTTTTTAAAATTTCTCCTATAAGGGAAATAGCCCCATGACAGATTCTTCAACAACATCTATTGATAGCTTAGGGTATTAACTTATTATAGAAATTAGGATAATTCATTAAGGCAGAAATTAAAAGTCAGAAAGAAAGGAAATATCAAGGACAGTTTATGGCTGTCGACTCAACCTTCTTTTTGGACAGTGTTGTTTTCTGAGTTTATGTGACTCAACTGCTGTTGATTTGAATCAAGGCTTTTGATCAAGTTAAAAACAGATTTGTATTTGTAGCATCAAAGGTGTGTAAATAACAATATAAATGCAAATAAATGCAAAGAAGGAGAGGAAAATAAATAAATAAGCAAAACAGTAATACAAATATATTGTTTTCCATATAATGATTAACATGGCACGACAAAACACTTCTTAGAACTACTTGATAGATACTGTTCAGCAATCGTTCTTTTTCCAACATTTCTTAAAAATTTTTTTTCTTAATTTCCTTTTTATAATACCCTTTTATTTTATTGCACCAAAGAGGAAAATATTCATAAATAATTATTTGCCCTTGCGAAAGTTTCGGCCTGCCGTCGTTAATAAGAGTAGCTAGGCTTTATTCTCACTGATTGCATCAAATATATGCATTTCGTAATGATATTTTACTTTGTTTTCCCTTTGAATACGCTATTCTACACCAATTTTACTGTCGAACTAATTTGCAGTCGACACTGACAAAAATCCTATACATTGCCGACAACTATAAACGCGCTATTCGATGTGTCGACCCGATAGCCACAATCCAAAGGTAAAAATTAGCGTCGAGTTTATTCGACTACTTAGCAATAAAGCAAAACTCAAAAATTAGCGTCGAGTTTGTTCGACGTCGACAGATATGAATCGACTCCGGTATTTTACAACAGGCAGCGCATTTTTCCAAACAAATTATTTTTTTATGCATATTTATATTTGTATGCATATTTATATTTATGTTCGAAAATTTACTTTAAAAAATTAAATGTATTCAAATCTTATCGCTGCCATGTAGTTCACAAAGTTAAAAGTATACGTCACCAAATTAAGTTACTCTACACTCCGTCTGAAAAAGCGGAATATCTAAAATGATAACTTATTTTGGATATTTTTTTGCAACATAGTCAATGGATAATACCACTGCAAATTTTTCAGGAAAAAACATGTTGTTTCTAATGGCTTAATAGATGTGGTGGACCTTCTCGAATGTGTGAAAAAAAAATTTATTATATGAAGCAAATTCGGGTGGAATGAATCCCTCTTGGAAAGGTTCATTTGAAAACGTTTTCAAAGAAAAGTACTTTAGTATAGCTTCATTAAGTAGACTGTTGCGTAGCTATGACACTTACTGACTTTAAAAAAAGGACAAAATTAAATTTCTATACTCTATAGTATTGGGTGGATCAAGCTTACTTTTTCTATCTTTAGAAAATATGGTTAAAAGGTGCCGAATAATTAGATGTGTATGAGATTATGAGTAGCAAAGAGTAGAAGGTTAACCATATAATTAAAGGAATATAAAAAAATAACAATAAATAATAAATGGATGCATTAGGTAACTAGAGAAATCGAAGTGATAAGTTAAATATAACCTAGGTGTCAACGGCCTCGTGTGGTTGAAGAGAAAGGCGAATTCTCGGAGTCATATCTTTTCTTGAACACTCAAGCACCTTCTTAGTAGGCTCGATAGGGGACCTTCGAATAAAATGGCTCACAGAAAGGGAGGTATTACTAGATAAACATTCGGCAGGTTCAGATCGTTCACAATAATGTTTGGTACCGAATAAATCTTTGTTTACTCTAACGTGGGCTAAAAAAATTCGTTCAGCTCAGCCAAAATAGTTATTATAGTTTGCCCTGTTAACTTGTAACGAGTCTTCTTGGGCAGGGTAAGCTCAGGGCTCCGCCAGGACTCCTTCCAAGAAATTTACATTAGAACAACTTGGACCTCCGGATTTGTGATTAATATTTGAAATTATTATTTGTTAGCGATTTTCGTTTAAGGGTAGTGGAGGAAAAAACCAGTGTGGTGACCCGACTCTCGTTTAACGCTTTTTCTTTGAACGATCGTTATTATATTTTTTTTTTGCACGTCTTTTGTATCGCGAGATTCTCTGAAAACAAAAGGAATACGCCGCGGGTGTTATAGCAGCCAGCCTCGGCCTACAGGGCCACCCGTCCGTCTCTAACCGTTTCACTTCGTAAGAGGGGGTGTCCATAAATCATTCAGGGGTGACGGCTAATCCAAACCTGCCATCCCCTATCCGTAGAGGTTAATAGTCCGATTAGTCATTCAAGGATGAAGGTTAAGCCAAACCTGCCATCCCCTATCCGTAAAGGTCAGCAATCCTAGTGATCATTGAGGGATGACAGCTAAGACAAACATGCTATCCCCTATCCGTAAAGTCAAAAAAAAACTAAAACTAGCAGTAACGTCAACTGGTTATGTAGTCCGCTTTCATTTACCTCTGGCTGCTGTAGCACGACTAAAAGCCTGAACGTGGTGCGACGTGCTCTTTTACAGTCGCGATCACCATCACTGCCCCGTTACATCGATGTTTTGACTGTACTTATGTTACAACCTCAATACTCACTTGCATGTTGTAACAATATTCTTATGCTATCTATTACTACGTATGCTAGCTGAGGTCTGATCAAATATGTTCGCCTCCAACTATGTTATCATCTCAGCTTTTCTTGTATTAGTATTATAATGCTACCCTCATGTATAGCTTATTGTACCAACTCGTATGATCTTATTGCTAGTGCTGGCTAAGGTATCAAATCGAATGAATTTATAAGCCGCAGAACTGTTGTCTTCATATGATGCCTACCATATCAACATGCATAATTTTATAAACCTTTCTTTTCTATTGCAATATTTGCTTGTATGCATCTTTTTATGCCTGTCTTATTGTTATTGCTAATCTAGGTGCCGAATCGTATGATTTGCTAACCCATTCAGCATACCTTCATATGGTATACATCATATCAACATGCATAATTTTATAGGCTCCCTTTTTTCTTTCGTAATATTTGTTTGTTTGCCTATCCTTATGTCTGTCTTATTGTTATTACTAATCTAGGTACCGCATCGTATGATTTTTGTAATCCGTTGAAACCGTTGGGTATGTGAATCAATTATTTTTATATTAACCCTCTCAAACCTAAGAATCAAAGCCGAATGGCTGGCATGTATAGGAAATGCTACGGCATATTTATTTAGTATTAAGTTACTTATGTTGTCATAATTAGTAAGGAAGCAAAACGCTCCCAAACAAGGAAGCAAAACGTTTGCTTATAAACTAAAGGGATGATTGATCGCAGAAACACCTCGGAATGGTTCCAACAATGGATATTAATAGCGGCTTTAATGGACATATACAGCGAAGTGATTGCCTGAAGAAGACAGGAATCCAAATATGGGAGGCAATCCAAGCAATCTTAACGTTAGTTTGGCATGCTGGGGATAATACGTGATCAAAAATACTCTTGCTATTGAATCGTATTGGTCTGATGGCGCTAAGGCTGTCTGAGCAAATTACCGCCCTTCCCAGCAGATCTAAGGCATATGTCACAATGGACATGACGGCAGCCATTTTCTCGAAGAAGACTCCAATTCTGCCCGGCGAGCGGCATTCGTTAATTGTCTCATAGAATGAATCAAAAAGTCGTTTCACGATGGAAAAACTGGTGTTAATACCATCAAAAGATTCATCCGTGGGTGGTAAGAAGAAGTCTTATCAGTTAAGAGAGACTTGTACATAGCAGAACTAGTGACCTCCTTGTAATAAGTGCTAAGCCGGTGATCAAATAAAGGTTATTGTACATTCAGTAAGCCTTTGATAAGAGTAACCACGTTAAATCTCGAAAGTACTTGACGAATTTTTCCTACGGCAAAAGAAGAGATTCTATTTCATGAGGAAATATGATACCAAACCACATTGTGGAGACCATCACAATATACAGTTGTGATTTTGAAAGCTATGTTTACAGAGGATTTCTCGAGGAGGTCGTCGAAGCTAGAGAATCGCCCCTCAATCCTTAAAGAATCGATGGGAGCAGCCCTCAACAGGTCAGTTGCAGTTCTAAAGCATTTTCTAGTTGCCACGTCAATTTTTACAATGTAGGTCCTAGAGAGCCATCGATAAATCGCTACACCATGAGACAAAATGCCGATTATCAGAGATTTGTGGGTGCTTATGGCAGTGTTGATGTGATATGCTCCCTAGAGCACATTTGTTGCAGCGAATTATTGATTTTGTCAAGTTTGGAAATAAGATAGGTGATATGTACACTCCAGAAAAGGTGATGTCTAATATCCTCATATGCCGATCTAACCACACGGGTTGTCGCCCTAAGCGAATTCAGTCCTGTTGACATTGCCTTTGTCTGCATACATGTAGTGTCACTGTATTGTTATAAGGAATGATTGTTCGTACATGTTGAATCCAGTTCCGAATACGAATGTGTGAACCAATCAAATTAGATTACGGTTTCCCAGGAATGGCGGAAGCAATAGCAAAAATGGCCGCATATATATTTATACAATTCGTTAGTGGACGTTCTTTCATTGTTCTAGCCAGGATATTGGCACGAATGTCATAAAAAACTACAGAAAGAGTTGATTCCTGTGGGATTTCATCGTCTGAGGCAAATAACCTGAATTAGTATCCGTTAATTTTAACGAACATTCGGCGGTTCGTGAGCAAAAAATGCAGTAACGTAACAATTTTGCGTTGAACACCCCATTTATAACTCCATCGTGGTTTGGGTCAAGAGTTTTTCATGTCTGCTGAGGTAATCAATGAATGTTTCTTCAATGATAAGTTATTTCGCAAAACTTCCCCTAGCTAAAGGTAAGGAGTAGGTACACTATGTCTGGGCAAAACGGCGTGCTGCACTTTAGAGAAATTGTTTCAGGTGTGTTTTAGGAATCACCTGGAAAAAATTTTCTCTAAAGTCTTGAGTAATACGGGCAAAAGTGAAATGGGCCTTTTTGCAGTTATGTGGGAAGGTACCAGAAGTAGCAATAGTGTTGTTCAGCTTACATAAGCGACTGTTGACCATCAAAGGAGCGTTCCTTACCGTTGGGTAAGAAAGTATAGCTAACGAGGAGTTCTGCCCTAGGGTTTGATCAAGTCCCATCACGTTAATAGTTTCAACCAATTACGCGGAAGGGTTTGTAGCATATGACAGACACGAAATGTGCAAATTGCGGTTGGAAGCAATATTCTGTGAATTGGAAGCATTATCGAAAGTCAACAAGTTCCAAATCGAAGCAAATTCCAAGCCAATTTCTTGTGGATTGAAGATAGCGCTATCAGACAACATTTAGGTAGGAAATGTGGCTGCCCTTGATTTCCTTAAATTATTAACCATATTTCAGAAAGCTCGACAATCCAGAGAAGGGTTAAGACAATTAAGAAAATTCATCTCTGTTTGTCATTTGTCGATTTTGCACACTTTCTTAACCATGGCGCATGCCTTTCTGTAAATTATCTCGTTCTCCTGAGAACGATGCGTTTTAATTTAGCAATAGTGCTCTTAAACCAGACACTTTTTCTTAATGGTTTTCTACTAGTAGGGATTCACTCATTAGTGGCCTTCCAGAAAAGGTGTTCTATTCGTGCTGCTTCTCTGTTGACATTACGAGGCTCTTGACAAAGTTCGTCAAATTGAAACAATTTGGATAGAAATTACGTCCAATAAGCGTTTTAAAGATGAAATTGCGGGCTGAATAAATTGTCATGTGTCATAAATCGGTTTAGAATCAGAATAGGGTAATTTCCACCGGCCTGTGGCATATCCAAACTGAATCAAGTCAAATATGTAGCCAAGTTGGAGCTACACGTGGAAACATCAATGGCAGTAAGTCTATGACGGGTGTTAAGCAATGTTGGAGAG
Organism: Glossina morsitans morsitans; assembly: GCA_001077435.1. Lineage (NCBI taxonomy): Eukaryota > Metazoa > Arthropoda > Insecta > Diptera > Glossinidae > Glossina > Glossina morsitans. The sequence goes on along the minus strand of CCAG010011506.1, from coordinate 16,351 downwards.
CCGCCATTCAAAATTACTAAACCCCTGTCCTCAGTACATTCCACCCAGAGATTAACTAAGCGGAGGTCTGGGGAGGACCCCGTACTGTATTATGGGCATTAAATTCACTAGCCAGTTGGTGCCCATCACTCAGAAGTATGATTTATTTCGTCAAATTTTCGTAAAAACTGACGTCGTGGTATATATTGATGACCGTAGAAGGGTGGCGGCAACAAATAGTAGCCGATTGAAAAAGCCAAGTAGAAGTCATATGTGACAACACATTTAACACCGTTGCTGATAAAACTACACATACCCGTTTTAATATAACGAAAGTTTATATTCTTGTGAAATAGATTGCGTAGAGTGTGTCGTTTTTAAAGCAATTATGTTGGACTTCTGTTGCGGTTAGAATTTCTAAGGTGCAATTATGACATAAGAAGCCTTGGATATTCCATTGACGCAGCTTGATAGCTAGGGTATTCATTAGAATAAAAGACACAATTATAAAGAGAAAGCATTGAACTATGACTTGGAGTTGGTATAATTGTTTGAAATTTTTATGTATGCTTCCGGAGTTATGAGGACGTTCACATCAGGAAACTTTTTGAAGGTTTCGTTGCAAGCCAACACACATTTCAACAACCCGCGGATCAGCGCACACACACAGCGACATTTTGTAAAGGAAAACCCAACAAGTCATATGAAAGTTCCTGGTCTATTTTGTGTGCACGTTTCAGCATGTGGGGTGAATGTGGAAGTGGACGTTTGTTGTTTAGCTTGCACGTTTTTGTTATAATTTTCAGTTGATGACTTTGTGTGTTTAAGATTTGACGTTTCAAATTATTGCTGAAATTTTATTATTTTGTTAAATCGGTGAATGTGTTGTTAGAGTTTCTGAAGCCGGACGTGAAACTCTTTTTGTAGATGGTGTCGGTGATGTAGACTTTTGATATATTTGATATAATGAGGTGTGCAGAGGAATTTGAGTTGAAGACTTTCCATGCATCACCTGTAGTAGAACGGTTATTTAGTTGATTTTATAGACTGGTTTATGTTTCAGGAAACTAGGACATTTGGGATCACTAGAATTATACGTGTCTATGTCGCAGTTAACGTAAAATCATAAATAAATATAATGTAGAGGTCCCCATGTCGTGCAAAAAGTTATACAAAGTTGCGGTGATTTTTGATATGACCAAGTTTGTAGCAGTTTCTGCATTGAAAAAGGCTAGGTATGTGTTGGTGAACAGAACACACGGTGTACTGGTTTTCCATTTGCGAACTTGATTTCGTTTGTGAATCCCTCCTACATATAATGGCCTAGTTTTTGATAACAAATTTATTTATTTATTTAACATGCTTTTTACGGTAACGACGTCAATATATTTGGCACTTATGAAGTGAAGCAAACTGAGAAGGAGTTATTAAAGAGAAATACTATGAAACATTACGATACTGTACTCGTATACAGGAATCCTTTGATTAGCTGTAAATCAACCAAATCCAAACGATGCTGACGCGGTCATTGCCCAATCAAGACTGAAGTGGGAATTTATATCGTGTTTTAATGAGTATCGAGAAAAAAATACAAAAAGCAAAGATATTGCCACTTTTGTTGCATTGTAGATGCGTCCTTTACCAAGTATGGGCCATTTTTAACCTTTTTAACCTTTTTTTGCAAATGCGAAGGTAATGTTTTAATTTTTGCGAACGGAATAATTTACCACAGCTATTATACGGGTGGGCAGATGGACAGACGGACATGATTAAGTGCATTTCGAATTTAACACTAGTCAAGAATATATATATTCCACGAGGATTTTGAAGATTGGTTCTGGCCGTTAAAGAAATTTTGATACACTATAACACTGGGTGGGTGCAGCCAACTTCTTCAAGTTCGGTCGCCCAAAGAACCAGATTTAAATTTTTATAAGTTTATCTGCTGCAAGTTGCGAATAATGAGAAAAAAACATTTTTATTCTTCGGAAAACAGAGCTATTCCTAGTTTACGTGATACTGTAGGCGGAATCCTCCACCGATTTGGCCCGTTTTCTATACCCGCCTGCGTGCAAAAACCTCTAATGTTTCCGAAAAATTTGAAAGCTATAGCTTTATATTTGTGGCAAAGAGAATGTTTACAGACATTATACGGAAAGACAGATGCGTACGTTTAAATCGATTCAAAATTTGATACTGATCAAAAATATATATACTTTATGGGGTCTCTGAAGCTTCCTTCTGGGTGTTGCAAACGTTCTGACAAACTGAATATACTGTGATATTATACAATATTGGCTAGATATGGTACGGCCAGGTAAAAGACCGTTGATTGTAAAATTATGAAAAATCTAGTGTTAGCAGTTCTCAGTACTACACGGACTACACTCGCTCAACTATGACTTCTGCTGCAATGTCAATTTGATCGCTGCAGTGTCTGTGCTAAATAAAATATGCGATTGCTTCGTATAAAATGATCATCGAGTAAATGATAATTTTGTACAAATTTTTCCTTTCTTATTTTCTATATTTACACTCATCGATGATTTATAAAATTTGCTTATTCTAGGGGAATTTTGTTTACAATTTCAATTGCTTATTCCAACTTATGGCATTGGGAAGATGTAGAGTGTGCTGTAGTGATACACGATAAATTACTTTGTTAAATGTTTATTTAATTGTTGCGTCGCACGTTCTTGATGATTACTTACTGTGAACTGATCCTTTGGCTATTGCTTGTAGATAAACTTGTATCGTAACTTATTTGTACGTACGCTAGTCTATTTGATAAATGGAGGTTAGTGTATAGTATAGGTTATTGCTTAAAGTTACAGTGGTGCTAAACTAGGTTATTAAATGTAGGTTATTGCTTACAGTTACATTTGTGCTAAACTAAGTTATTATAATTGGGGTAGAGTTTTGTAATATACAAACCTTGCGTAAATTAAATTAAATAAGAATAAGTAAAATAAAATAAAATAAAATAAATCAAAGTAATAATGTTGCACCTTCCTTCTTGGGAAGAATGACTTTTACAATGAAATGATCATTTTTGGGTGCATAGTGTTCATTATGGCTTTTATATATTTTACAATGGGTTCTTATAAATACTTTCTTATGAATATATTTTTAAATGGTTTTGTATATATTTTTATTTATCTAATATTTTGTTTTGTTTCTCTATACGATTTTAATCTATTCTTGTGCACTATTTGGGTTTCATTATACCCACCACTGTTAGATGGGGGTAAACTCATTTTGTCTTTTTCCATAGTGTATGTAACACCCAATACGCAGTTTCAGAGACCCTAAAAAGTATATATAGTCTTGATCATAAAACTATTTTGTACACTCGTTAAATGAAGATATATTTTCTGCCCAAAAATGGGTTAATTTTAAAATGATTAATTTTTTCTTAATAATACCAGCGATATGGATTTCACATAAAAGAACTTGGAGAGTAGCATGCGAAAAACACAGTGGTGAATATGCGAGGCTCGGGCCCCGCCGATTATAACTTTGTCACTTGTTCTTATTATGTTTGATTTTAACTTTATCATTATCTTTAATTTCTATGATCGTGTAAGGTCCTAAATATTTATTTTGTAACTGTCGTCCTACTTCATTTTTTAATAATACTAAGTTACCTATTTCTAGCGGGGCATTGTTAATTTTTCTGTTATAGTATATTTTTTGTTTTTCTTTTCCCTTATTTAATAACATCCTAGCACGCGCATATGCTATATCATTTCTCTATGTAATTTCTTCAGCATAATCGTCTATATTATAGATAGGGTCATTTTCTTATCCAAACATCTCAATCATTTAATTCAGCACGTACATATGTACGGATATATTCGTTTAATGTTCGGTGATTGCGTTCTACCGTACCAAGTGTCTGAAGATTATGGGCTGCTCATATTGTTTTGTTTATTTTGAGGTACTCACATAGATCTTCCATCAAGGCATTTTTATATTCGGTTCCTTGATCCGTTATAAGTGTCTTCATGGATCCGTTGTTTAAAACAAAATTTTCATAAGATTGCCTTTGCTACGATTTTAGCGCTCTCGTCTGCAACTATGATTGTTGTCAGATATTTGGTAAGGTCACAGATCAGCGTTATAGCGTATTCGTTGCCATTTTCCGTCTTCGATAGGGGCCCGATGGTGTCAATGACGACAGTGTCGGCAGCAGTTGCTGATGTTGGTGTTAAAGTTATAGAAGTTTTGGTATGTGTTGTCGTTTTAACGTTTTGGCATTGTGGACGTTCTTTGAAATATTTAGCTATTGTTTTTGTGATTGGCGGCAAGTAATAATATTTTCGTATTTCCGTCAGGGTACGAGTAATTGACCGCCTTCTATTGAGTCGTTGTGATACTTTGTCAAAATTTCTCCGATTCCTGACTTTCGTAGTACACCGGTTTTTGTTTCAAGCCTTTGGAGAAAGTGGCCGAAGTCGATCTTTGCATTGGTATACATGTCTAGGTATCTTTCCCTTTGAGGTACCCTACAGTAAAATCATATTCTTGCACGCCTTAACTCAAACGCGTGAGTGTTCAGGCTTGGATTCCGAATAGAAAATAGATATACTAATGGTCTGTGATCTGATTTCACCAGAAAATGTCGTCTGCAAATGTAAGGTGTGAAATGCTTAATTGCTCAATGTATTGCGATTAGTTCCTTTTTGGGTAGTGGATTTGTTTGTTTCCCCTTTTGTAAATGTTTTTGAGGCGTAAGAAACAGGGATATAAAACACCTGTAATAGTTGGAAAACCCAATAAAACGTCTTACATGAAGAAAGAACATTTCTCTGGATTTAGTTTCAAATGGTATTGTCAGCATAGTTTGAACGCGTATCTGAACTTTTTGAGAATATGTTGCTCGGAACATTCCATTAGTACTAGATCATGGAGAAATGTTTGCGATGGTTTTAGGCCGGAGAAGGAAATGGTGGGATGAGTTTGGGACTATTTTTAATCCGTATAGAAGTCACATGTAGCGATATTTGCCATTGCTCGTTAAAAAAGAAGTTATATTTCGAGATTTCTCGTCAAGTTCGATTTGATGAAATTCCGTCAAGGCATGAGAAATATTTGGCTGTTCCTAGCCGTTCAAGAATGTCTTCAATTTTTGGAAGGGGAAATTTATCTGCCAACAGTTTCTTGTTTACTTGGCGATAATGCATTACTAAACGCCATCTTTGTTCTTTGGTGTTTGGTAGAGATTTTTTGGGTATTAGTAGAAGTGGGCTGTTATATTCGGATGTGGACGGTTCAACTATTCCGTTCTTGATCAATTTAATGACCTGTTTATCTATTTCGGACTTTTATAATTCAGGAATTCGGTAGTTTTTAATATACATTGGTGTTTTATCGTTCAGTCTGGACTTTTGTTGATAGAAGTTATTTGCACTTATTAGTTCGAGTTCAATACCGAAGATATCACAGAATTCAGTACATATTTCTGTTAGTGATTGTTTAAATTCTAATTTAGTTAGTATCATTGTTTTTTCTTGTTCTGTTCGGCAGCCTATATTTATGGCTACAGCATGCACGGTTGCATTGATAACTCTGATGAAGGCGCTTTCACTATATACAATAGCACTGGCCATTAATACGCCTGATTGGAGTATTTGGCTTGGACACTGTCCTTTCCTTGGTTAGTGGCTGTGTTTGCCTAATCATTTCTCATCTTGCGGGTAATAGTAGTATGTCTTCTTTGATCATGTGCTTTAATGGGATTTGTATGTTTGTGTAGAAGTTTCTAGGTCGTATTGTGAGAGCATCGTTTGTGTTTTGGAAATTTAGGACACAGTTATATTTTTTTATAAAGTCCATTCCGAGTATTTCGTCACAGTGTATGTGAAAATTATTAGCTCTATTATGTAATATAGTATTGTGTTGCTATTTCTATGCAACTATTTACGAACGTCGTTATTTTCTTCATTCATGTTGTTGAAGCTTCCTGCTTCCGTAATAAGTTTGACCTCGTCTATGGAGCAGTACCGCGTCATAGCTTTGATGAGTTGATGAGAGAGATGAGGGTGCCACATTTGCTGGCTAGATTAATTGTCAGTCTGTCCGCGATGTACGCTTCTTGCAGAGACTTTGTTAGGTCTTCTACCTCTTTCGTGTGCTGATTCGCTGTTTTATTTCTTTGCTCTAGATTCATGAGTTTGGCCGTTAAGACTTCTACTGATTTCGCTTTTACTTTATGTTGTAATGTGTTTACTATTTGTGCATTTTCCTGACTTGTTAGATTTCTGGCAACATCTTTTAGTTCGGCTTTCACCAATGAAACTGCCCCCGCTTCGTGTGTTTCTTTAATAGTATTTTGTAGTTCTAGTGCATCTATGAAGCTCCGCAAATTTTCAGTTCTGCCATCAAAGTCGGGAATGAGACTTGAGGTAGGTTTTAGGAATTCCAGCAACGTTTGTGGCATGTTGTTCGCAGCAGCTTTTGTTGCTGTTGGGGTTTTTTAGTCTATAGCTTCGTGGAGGGCGTCTTTTAGTTGTATTTCTATCCCTCTTCTATTTACAACAGTCAGTATTTGATGACTGCCCGATTGTCGGTTCTGGGATGTTTGCTTTCTGTGAGGGAGGGGACATGAGTTTTATCGCTAATAGAAGGATACGTAAGAAGAATGGCTTATTTAGCCCCCATAATAATGAAAACTTAGCAAAATATATAAATAGAAAAGAATAGTTTCCTTTCGTCCTTTTTCTCAATACAAGAAACTACTTGAAGTGATCTGCTTTATGTCCTCTCTCTTTTTTTTTTTGTCATATTGTAATATTTATATTGATGACATTTCCAAGTGTAAGTTTTTATAAAATATAATCTTGTCCTGACTCTAAAATTTCTCTTATATTAGACACCTTTACTTTTTTAAAAGCACTTTTGCAAATAATAGGTGGAGTTTAATGTACTTTTAAAATAAGTTAAATAATAGTTATATTAATTTACAATATACTTTAATTAATTATATGGTATCTGTATAAATCCGCTGTATTCCTTAGTTTATACTTGCGATTCATTAGGCGATGTATTCTTCTGTTTGTACGTAAAAAAATTTTTTTGCATATTGTTGTTTTTTTTTAGAGCTGATTTTTCTTATAGATGCAACTCTGAACACTAAATTCGAACGTAAATTTCTTCCAAACAGTGGCTACCGTATTATTTGACAAATATGAAAACGGGTATTTTACAGCTGTTGTGCATGTATAATCCAAAAAAAGAGAGTTAACAAAAAATAATGGGTGACGATGTCACTTATAATGCAAAATTACCAAAAAAGCGAAAATGATGTTTACATTTTTCATACATAATTATCCGGAAGTAATTTTGGTTATGAATTGTTGAAGATAGAAAGTAATTCCCCGTGATATGAACAAGAAGAAGCAATTTTAGTTTTTTAGTTGTGAATTGTTTAAGACCTTTCTTTATCGAGCAGATTGTTCCATCTACGTAACCTTTTGTTGGGATTTGTTGTATGCATCTCACTTTTTGGTTCAAAGCGTGCAGCAAAAGCAACAAAGATAAAATTCAATATGGATAGAAAATTTTTGCTCTAGATAGAATTTATACTCTTTTTATTTTTTCTTTGCTATACAAAGCAAAGTTTAGGAGCAAACCATATTGAAGGTTTTTGCATGTCGTTTTGTACCCGATTTGAAATAATGTTAAATAAAAAGGCAAACTAAAACACTCAGTGTTATTACATCCTTTTCACTTTTTGCAGACCATATGTCTCCACTAATTCTTCATTCTCTTAATTCAAGTAGGGATAAACGTCCAGTTTATAAACGAGTTTCAATTAGAATCCTTGCATTTTTTCCACATGTTTTAACACCTAATTATTATATCGAACCAAAAACCCGAGTCAGTCACATAAATTTCACTATATATTATATTAAAAACAAAAATAACAATTGGATAAGATCAAACATATTATATATTATAAAACTAGACATTTCCTTAGCAGCATTTGCGCAATAAGGTCATTAAAGGCTCGGAGAAACAAATAAATAACAAGATGGTCCAACATTTTGTTCAAAATTCAATCTAGGAAATTATTACAGACTTTTTGCGTTATTGTTATCAATAACAGTAGTAACTCTTAATTAGCAGCAATTTGATTGCTTGTTCTCTCATTCTCATTATTTGTATAGGCAAAGATTCTCTTAATAGTTGCTTGATATGACGTCACATTTTCTCAAACGTTGGCAAAGCAGAAATCTGTGTTTTCTGTGTGAATATGCGCTATGGTGTACATATTAGGTGCTTGCATGTATTTTCAATATTTGTTCACTTGAAAAAGACATTTATTAAGAAAAAATTGTGCAATGTATATTAATTAAAATATTTTCCATCATTTTCTACAACATTTTACCATATTTCTGGCAACATGGCGATATCGTGTCGAAAAAACTTATATCGGTTTGGCAGCAATCAAACCATCGACCACTTTTTGCACTTCTTCAACTTTACGGAGCTGCATGCCATCCAAACCATGCTGCATCAATCTAAACATGTGGTAATCAGCAGGCGCCATGTCTGCTGAGTACGCTTACTCTTTCTGATTCGGCCAAAGAACTACGCTGATCGTGTACTAATTGTCGACAAAAGAATATAGGGTTGTACAGATTGTTCAGGCAGACGAAGTTGGGATTTACTGAAATGACCAAGAATTTAGAGGCATTCTCTATGAAGTTTAAATAATATCGGGAGCTTTCCAGTGAGTTTAAGACTCAGTAGTAAAGGTGCAAGAGCCTTTTAGATCACGACGTGATGTGGCTTGTGGACGCTCCCCACCATCACCAAACCTTGCGACTTCGTCGTCAAGGCCTGGTCCCTTGACAGTGGCGGCGTCACCCTCGGGGGACCTAATGGACCTTATGTCGCCCAACCCCGACAACCATCAAAGCAATATCTCACCAATTAAGTGGGATGTCCCAACACGACGTTGTACAAGTAGAGATCAATCCCTTGGATTTTGTTCTGCTCCGAGCAAGCTGTCTACTGTGGAAACTCCGTTGTTTACAGTATTAATACTAGTCCAACAATTTGATGCTCTACTTAATAAGAAATTCTGAACACCTGGCATCTTAGTCAAGCAATTCATCCCAAGAAAGCGAACGCAACATTTGAATCCCGTGAGTCCCAAGGTTCCAAAACACTGATTTAGTCATTGGGTTCTTGTATATTATTTGATGAAAAGTCGGGAGTGACGACTAATAGTTCTCTTGAGGAAGACCTCAGTAATGCGATTTTAACCGCGGTATCTTAAGAATATAAAAACTTAACTTATGTCAATACTGCCGCCTATCAACATAGATTGTGTAAGTGTATTTAAAATGGCAGTAACTTCATCTCTAGTAATTTCTTCATTTAAGATTCTTGTACCGATTGAACATATTAAAACTCTCCAAATAGAATATTTTGGCCGCCTGACTCCAAGGATTAGGCCTAGGTGAACTAGGTGAACATGAGTGAGATTTCCAAAACATTTGACATGTCCTTTAACAATTGGTTATCACAATGTTAAAGGCCTTGATACAAAAACCCGCTCTTGTACCTTAACGTGGTGCTTAGACCCATCTTGGTTCAACAAGGGATTAAAGGTCTTGGAAAATAAATGAAATAGGGCAAACAAGAAATATATAAAAAGTGGCTCGTCATACGTCTATGCTTTATATGTCATGAGGCGACATAGTTTTAGTCATCAGAATCACTTATGTTACATAAGATACCTTCAAAGCGAGTGATGTTTGGAAGGAGAAGAATGCGCAGTAGTGCATGAGTGATTAACTAGTGAAGAGTAGAAAAATCGAAGCATGAAAAGAAAAAAATCGAATGGGTAATATTTCTTACACCAAAAGATAAAATTATAAAAAAAAGAAAAATAAATAACTAAAAGAAAAAAAAAAAGAAATCAAAAAAAATTTTTAAAAATACATGTAAAAGCTAAAATCGAAAAGTGAACGATCTATCATCGATGCGACAAGGCTCAATTAAAAGGCAAGTCATTTGATATACATAAGAAAAAGGAAAAGGCAAATTTAAATTAAAAAGTAAAATTCAAATGAAAGAGTCTATTCCAAATTAAGTTTAAAAAAAAAAATGAACCTAGAAGAAAATAAGCTGAAAAATTGTTTATATAACCCAAGAAAACCAAATAAATTATAAAAGAAGTGAAGGCTTTGTAAAATTTTTATTCACTACACGCTCTAGTAAGCTTCTTTTCCAATTATACAGAAACATGTAACACATGCAACATTTCTTCAACATTTTTATGAAACTTACACGTCTATATATTTCAATAAAACCATTTAAAATATGAAAATTATATAATAAAACACACGGCAACTAGCGTAGAATCTCATTGAAAAATAAAATTCTAAAATAGAGGAAAAATATTTTCATCATATGAAGGTAGCAGAAAAATGAAAAATAAATCATAAATTTGAAGAAAAAAAAACAAAACGTTTACTAAGAGAAAATTCCAAATTTGAAAGGAACTTAAATTCATTAAAATTGTTAACTTACGGTGGTGCCTGGTAACAAGAGCATAGAACAAAAGAAATTCAAAAACCGACGCGTGTATCTTCGGTCCATGCCTACTTGTGTTGTTACCAATTATTGTTGTTACCAATAATATTGTTGTTACCAATAATATTGTTGTTGTTACCAAAAAGCATGGTAGGAGGACAAAATAAAATATAACAAAAGTTAGCCGAGACACTAGCCATTAATACCTTTTTTTAGCACGAGGAAGCCATAGTACTTGAGTGATCACAGGCAAAGTCACCCGAGACACCGACCAGTAATAAATTTTCGCAGCGCAAGAGGGAAACAGCACTAGAACAAATTTGTAGTCTTCGTTTAGTAGATGCGCCCAAGAGAAAAAAAAAGAAAAAACTTCAATTAACGCACCCGGTAACTGGGATAAATAGTAAACAAAAAAGGGAAAGGGAAAAACCATAGCAAACAAACAGAAGAACATTTGGAAATCCAAGAAAAAAAAAAACCTTTCTATCATTTTTATTATATGCCACGAATGCATTATTTTTAGAAGTTTTTTCTTCTCTGTCTAATATTGTATTTTATATACTATCTCAACAAAAGATAAATCACATAATAATAGTAGTTGAAGTCAAAAGAAATTCGAACTGTTGATACTCTTTTTTTTGTCCTAATTTTGTTTTCTCATTTCCTCTTTGAATAATTACTTGTTTTTCTATTAAATATCACTCATATATTAGCCCAATGGCGTATTAAGCTTTCCAAGTTTGGTTTTCCTCCATTAAATCCTTCAATGACTTATTTTGTAAAGCGTTTAAAGATATACACTTAGCCGCAGGTAAACTACTTTAAACACAATTATTAAAATAATTCACTCTGGAATTTTGCTACGTAATCTAAAATGTCTGCTTCAATAAAAATAAGACTCTTCGTGACAAACAGCTAAACAGAATTATAGCAAAAATTAAGTTAAGAGTACCTAATAATAAGGCTTACTAACCCCCTAGAAATTCGTATGGGCGAAAGAAAAAAAACAAGGATAAATGCAGAACTAAATACTCAAAGTGCCCACAGGTAAATTACTAACCGGGTTGGTCCCTTGGTCCTATTAAAAGGCTGTCCATAAGCCTTGTCCGCTGCTATCATGACTTCAACGTACGCGTAACCTGGGTTAACTCCTTACACCGAAACGAACTCCAAACCTGCCTAGGGGACTTCATGGCACCGGCATTTCACCCCAATATTTCAGCACCAGACAACAATACAAGCAAAATCACCCAGTTCACCGTCCTGATTGGCGGAGCACACCGAGTTTTCCTGACAACCGCTGACACGAGATTCATCATCGAAGTAGTCCGAAGATGGGGGCTCAACTTTACCGACAATAGAAAGCTGCTTACCTTAATCGGGCGGATCGAAAAGCTAGCAGAGGCATACAGCGTCGGCAAGGACCGGTTGCCAGCTACCACGGAGGTAGTGTTGCGCGACCGAGTCTTAACGTGGTACCGCAACAATAACTAACGCTGGAAAGCCTGGGAGAAGTTCATGGCTGACTTTTTGAAGTTCTTCTTGCCATCGCGATACTTTACCGGACTCGAAGATGACATCCGTTGGTGTACCCAGCGACCGCGAGAAAAATTGTAAGAATATGTGCTGGCCTTGCAACGTCTGATGCGCCATACCGCGATGATGGGAGAGCAAAAATTTAAACTGTATAAATGCGCAACCCGATTACCTGTGGTACATACGGCGTCAAGACTTCACCGATTAGGCCGAACTCATGGAGGCCGCCAGTGATTTGGAGGTGATCCCGACAGGCAACACATCACGCGAAGCTCCCAGAGAAGCGTACCGAGAATTGCAGCCAGGCGCTCGACGGCGCGATCCGCTGAACAACAGGGCATGTGATCCGAATATAATGCAGTACAGTAGAGGCGAGTAAATACGGCACCGGCGTGCCGACGATGTGCTCAGGGCAGACACCACCCGAGTCCACAGGTCTTACCCTGCTGGATCCGAAATGTACGCCTGTCATGCAACCAAGCTCGCAAGTATATGAATGCTTCATGTGAGCCTACAGCCAGACGTCCTCATCGAAGTCAAGGGCGCCATGCCTCAAACTCCAACCCACATCTGGTAGAGTCGGTGCTCTCAGCGGCCTACGAGGCCAATCACCGCGAACAAAGTAATCGGGAAACGTCGGAGCCTATAGCGGCCTACGAGACCAGCCACGCACGCCCGAAGGACGACCTAGCGATCGATTTCGAAGAAGCATCGCCCATTGCAAGTCTTCGTCCACCGCCAGGGTCAGGTCAACAAATTGCGAGCCTTATAGTGGCCGATTTTGATACACGACCCGTACCTATCGGCCAACGATCCGACATTCCGATGTCGGAAAGCCAAAGGTACAGGAGTGCTGATGGGATTTTCCGTCAACAGCAAGTCATTATAACAATATCACGGGCGAAACCACAACAACAGCACCAAGTCGCAGTTTCTATTGCTCATCAGGAACAACCGCAGCAGTATTCTCGGCACAGCAATGACAAAAATCATCAACAACGGATCGACAACATAACCTGAATGAAATTAAACAAATCCCACCCACAGGTTCCGCAAGATGAATCCCGGCGACAATGCCAGGTGGGAGTCCTCCTCAGCCCAGTGGAGGCCCCGAGAACAATCATTCGCCACGACCAGCTCGGCATCGGCCCCATCTCTAGAGGGTCGCGAGAGCCCCAATGTAAACGAATCCAAGGACCTCAGTGAACAGGTGACGCTGATCCGTGCCCTGGTGACCCTGCCGCTCTCGGGGCCGATTACTCACCAGTGACGCTGAGTGGCAGTGAATGACAGCGACTTCAGCGGCAACATCTCCGAATTAAGGTTTGACTACAAGCAGGAAGCCAGCAGTGACATCGCCACCAGCCTCACCGTCCACGCCTCCAAAACCGAGCTAGAGGGCGACCTCAAAAAGGGGCCGTCGGGTATATCTACAGACAAAACCTGATGTGCCACCACGAGGGCGAGTAAATGCACGCCTGGTGATGTATCGCCCCGCCTCGCCGCGAGGCGACACCCGAGGACGATTACCCATAGTTGCCGAGCCTCCCAACATCGTCGGCAACATGAGACCCCGTGGCCCAGAACGAGCCTGGAGGGGCCAACACGTCTCCCAACCTCTAAGCTCCTTGCCGCGAGGGGTGCAGCGAGCCACCGCGCCTTTGTGAGCGCAGATGCGAAAAGAATTTCGCCGACGTTCTCACCGCTTTGAGGAGGTTTTCTTCGAGGGAGAGCCGCCCTTGCTTCCCCCCGCTATGCACGACCCGGCCAGCCAAGACACTGCGGTTCCATGCCAGCCCTCCCGATCGGTGCCGACCTACGAGGTAGTCGACCCCACCATGACACGGCCGAATATGCAACGTTTGCCCAAGGCCGACCTGGTGACATCGCCGCCCAGACACCGCACCTTCGATTTGTCGGCAATAGTTCGGCTCTACGCAGCCGGAACCTGTAACTTGCTACAATGGAACGATTTCACGTCCTCTTCAATATCCGTTGTTCACTCTTGATTTTGCAATTTTTTTCGTTGTATCGTGGGCTCCCTAAGAAAATCCAAGATGTCAGAGCCTAGAGCCTTTCTGTGCTTTCGTTATAGGATTAATATGTAGCAAAGAATAATTATTTTTATTAATACATGTATGATCATTAATAATTTAAAAATAAAAATAAACACACGCACTTATTTTCGTTTCTTGCTTGGAATATCATTGTCGGCCTCGCTTTCTATCACGTGAGGGCTTCTAAACGTTCATAACAATTACAAAATAAACCAATAATTTTAAATTATAGTTATACTCAAAGCTGTCTTCCACTTATGGGCGGCAACGCCCCGTTTGAAAAGTTTTGGTTGGTGCACCAAATATATACAAGTTTTCGTCGCCCGTGATGGCCGCCTGTACGTTTGTCAGCTCAACAGTTCTCTCTACGTCCAAAGTCAGGGCTAAAGCAAGTGGTTCTCCCCCGGTTTTGTGCAGGGACAATATGTGAATACTCATTTTTCTTTTGCTCTTGTATTTGTGATCTGGCAAAACTAAAAAATAGAGGTAAAAGTAAAATAAATGCAAGCAAAATATTACCATAATTTCTGCAAACTTAGTTTTCGTGTCGTCCTATTTTTTATATATTTTTTTATATCCTTTCATTTTATCAAAACTTTCTAGATAATTTTATTTTTGTTTCACATTTGTATGATCTTGTTCTTGATTGACTCCGTCTTCTTCATTAGTATTCAGCGAATCAATAACAGATGATTCGCCGGTTTAAAACAAAAAGACTCATTGTGAACACGAAGTACTTTGCATTAGCCTTAGTAAACCTAGCGATTAGTCTTTGTCATCCCAAAATCAATTGGAAAATGTATAAAATCAAAGAATATATCACAGCAGAAGTTTGAAAAATAATATAAAATCAGAAAATTAATTGGACCTTGGGAAAATTCACTTCCTGCAAAAAGATTATAGTTACATGGCGGCCGTCATGCAATCAAGGTAAGCGCCAACTTTATTAAGGTTCAAACAAGAAGCCCACAACGTTTTCCTTGTTTTTTTTTTCTCTAATCATTTTATGTCTTGTAGTTCTTGTGGCTGCGTAACATATAATTTTAGATATTCTTTCGTCGATTTATTATTTTTTTCATTTTATTGTTATATATGAGGCTTTGTTTTCTTTATGTTATTGCTATTACTTTGAGAGTTGACGCTTTAGTTTATACATTTAGTTTGTATGGTTTGAAAATAGCGAAGACTTTTGTGTAAGGTTCAAGGTTACGACAATGAAGCATTTTGAGGATGATGGCATTGTAAAAATAATATTGGGGCAGTATACGAGACATGCATCGGCGAAAGTGTATGTTCACATTGAGACGGACGAGAAGAAGATGTTCTGGGAATTGTAGTGCACCGCATATGCAGGTTTATTGACTTTGTTTAGATGTTCGTTGCAATTAGTCAGATGACGTCACTACCAAGATTACATTGCTTAAACTATGGTTTGATGTTTATTTACGGTACTAAAGGAAACAAGTGGTGGTCGTGAGCCGAGGCATTGCATCGCTGCCAATTGAATATTGTTTATTATTCATCGAGTGCCTATAAGACAATGAAAATTGAAGCTTGGTCAAGGGCGTTTGATTCTTTGGAAGATGCTATTTTTTCAAAGATGGTGTTTCCTTGGGTGCACATGTGATTAGGTACCCAAAGAAAAGAAACAAGAAACAATCGGACGTCAAATTGTGCAAAAGGATCTAATTTCCATCACGTATGGCTTTGTCCTGAATATAGGAAATGATCGCAAGACTTATAGGGAAAATTTGCTATCTGATATTATTAGAAATATTTTGTGTTTGCATGGATGCTAAGCGGATTGCTTCCAAAATCGTCACACATTCAATTGCAAAGATGGAGTCCACTATCTATGACGTCAGACTTGGAATCGTCAATGAAGGTATGGGAAAAATGATTTAATTTTGTTATTAACCAGATTTGAATAGCTACTTCCGCTGGTGTAACTGTGCATTCTTTTGTAGGTTGGAATTTAATGACACTTTGGAAGGTGTGTGATCGATATGGAAGTTTACATGAAATGTGTTTGAAAATCTGAGATTATTAAAATTGTCAAGCTTCAAGCAAAATTTTAAAAAGGGAGTGAAGTGAGATCAACAATATGAGATCGTGAATTGAAGATAAACTCAAGTGATTCTGTAAAGAATCTTATTAATGACAATATTAGTATATAAACCAAGCCTCTCTTGTGGAGCCCTGACGTGTGCCATTTTCTCTAAGCACAG